>PVIY010041255.1:0-21677 GCA_004026745.1 Myrmecophaga tridactyla
CTCTGCTCTCCACTAAGTCCTGCTGACCCTGATAATAAGAGTAGGGAGGAAGCAGAGTGTTTACTACTTGCACTCTGTACTGCCTGATATTGGTTCATCGATGTCGGGTAGCTGTGGAGGATCAGCTCCCTACTGGGCCCATTGATTATATTTACACAAATTTTCTTAATTGAAAAAAATAAAACATGATTTAACAATATAAATGCTTAAATTTTAAAATTCATATTCCAACTGCACTTTATCATGTGTTTTATAATTTTCAGACATTTATATGAATTCATATTTTATGTATTTGCAATAGTAATATAAAAATTATATGTTCATTTGTGCTTGTATCTCATATATTTTCGATGTTTCTAAAGTCCTCATGATTATCATTCCATTGGTGGCACAATATTTTATTATGATTATGGGTCATAACTCATTTATGCCTTATTATAACTTTGGAAAAATCATTTTAAAATCAAATGTTTAGCAAAATGTTTGCCAAGATAGCTGCTCAGTAGTTATTCTTATTCTCTGTTAGTAAGTTTCCTTTTGCTGCTATAACAAATTACCATAAGACTTGTGGCTTAAGAAGACACAAGTTTATTTTATTACAGTTTCGGAAATGATAAGCCCAAAATAGATCTCACTGGGCTAAAATCAATGTATTCTCAGGGCTGTCTTCCTATCTGTAGTGCACTAGGGGAAATCTGTTTCCTTATCTTCCAGCTTCTAGTGGCCACTCACATTCCCTGATTCTGGTCCCTTCCATCTGCAAAATCAGTAATTGCCATTAAGTCTTTTTTCACATTGAATCACTCTGACACTGTTCCTTCTGCCTTACCCATTCAAGAGCCCTAAGGTAAAAAATTTGAAACTGAATGGACCCCAGAAGATCATATTCTCAAAACCAATCCATTCCTGTGGGTATAAACCGATTGTGGGTGCGACCTTTCAGTGAGGTTATTTCTGTTGAAGCATGCCCAGGTGGGTCTTAATCCTCTTACTGGAATCCTTGATAATTGGGATAAATAGAGAGAGAAAGACTCAAAGAAAGCCACAGAAGCAGAGAGGAGGCCATAGAAGCCAGAAGCTTCTAAGCAATGTAAGCTGGAAGAGAAGGAAGAGATCAGCAAATACCACCACATGCCTTGATATGTGACAGAGGAATCCAGCATTGCCAGCAGCCTGACTTCAGGAAGGAGGTATCGTCTTGATGATGCTTTAATTTGAACATTTTCACAGCCTCAGGAGTGTAGGCCTGTAAATTAATACATTTCCATTGTTAAAAGCCTGCCCTTTTCTGATATATTGCATTTCAGCATCCTAGTAGACTGAAATATGGTTACACTGGGCCCATGTGGATAATCTAAAATAATTTTCCTATGATAACATCAGCTGATTCCTTAATTCCACCTGCTACTTAAATTCCTCTTTGCCAAGTAACATGACACAGCTATAGGTTCTGGGGATTACATCTTTGTGAGGCTATTATTCTGCCTACCATAATTTGACTTGGTTTCATTTTACTTGACTGAGCTATGAGCACCACTGCCTACAAGAAGCAATTTGAGGCTAATAATTCTATATAGACAATTCCTCTTTTCACCACCAATTAGCAATGGAAGGATGCAAAACCAAGATTGATTCTAAATAAATGTGGCTCTTAGAGTACAGATAAGATGCTAAATTATTCCCAAAACAAGGAAGTAATGGGAACACTCATTTCTGAAATCTTAAATCCTTAATATTTTCCTAAAAGTACTTTTACTTTTATAAAAGATTTAACCAGTTTCTAAGGTAAAGATATAGGAGAAAGAGTTTGAATTTTAGAGTGAGAAATAGATAAGTACCATGAGTGTAGACCAGTGTACTCTATTTTATGAAATGAGCACCAAAACCTTTAAATAACTTGCTTATAGTCACACACTCAATGGGTAGCAATGGAGAACAAGTGCTACTTATAAGTTTGTCTGAATTTTATGACATCTCCATTCCATTTCACTGTCCATCAGGTGGGGAAAAAAAAAAACTGTTCATGATGATTTATCTCAATTTAAATTGAGTAATAGTAAAAGACAGATGGCAGTAATACCAAGATATGAACAATTTGTTGAAATAAGGAAGAAATTATGCAAAACAGCAGAACTAAAGTTAATAACTTTGCTGGAGAGTAACTCTAGATATGTTTAAATGAGGGGGTTACTCTCGGCTACATTTTACCTTCTCTGGGTGGTTATAATAGTCACATCATAAGTGAGTCAATACAGAAAAAGTTTTTTCCAATCCAACAATATTTTATTATACCAAGTTAAAATGGCATAGGTGTTACATAAGCAGTATATTTGAATATATAATCAGCCTACTTCATAGGGATTCCTTTTAACTAAATATTTGAAATACAATATATCACTTTGTTGGAAGAAAAAAATGTACTCTACAGATTTCACTATCAAAGTGAAATTGCAGGACATTTTTGCACCATAGAAATTGAAATGCCCATAAAATATGTTAATATCCAAGAAGGCCTCTACTTACTTTGTCAGCTCACAATGACCAATAAATGCAATAAAGAAGCCAAGAAGTCCTGATTGCATCACAAATTATACAGTTATGACTTGTGATGTTACATGTCTTTAGAATCAATACTTGCAAACTAGAGTTTACTGGACATATAATCCATTTATTGATACAGGTTTAAAAAGTAATGGTCAGTTAATATTTTTCTCCTATCAAAGCAATCATCAGAATGATTCAAAAATCCTGCTATAGCCATGTAGGCCACACAAGGTAGCCACCATTAAAAAATTTGTTTTTGAACAACAAACCCTTGAATTCTATCAAAATAATATTAAACTTTGAGTTTGAATATAGGCTTGTGCATCGCAGATCATTTACGTTTGTTCAAAATGAACTTATTAATAAATGTTGAATAGAAATATGAGAAATATATATTAGCACTATATTTCTATAAGACATCTTTACCAGTGCTTTTATTTCCTCTTTTTAGGCACTTAATCTAAGCTGATAATTTAGAATAAGAGTTATACCAGAGAAATTGTAAAGATTGATAAATAATTAGATTGTAAAAGATGAGGTATTTGACAAGATAAACTTTATTTTAAAAAGGACTATACCTATGTTTGTATGGGCAACTGGGTGCCAAGGTCACTCAATGGGGAAAGAATAGTATTTCAACAAATGATACTGAAGCAACTGGATATCCATATACAAAAGCATGTAGCTGGACCCTTAGTTTATACTATATATAAAACTAACTCAAAATGAATCAAAGATCTAAATGGATGAATTAAAACTATAAAACTCTCAGAAAAAAAATATAGGAATAAATACTCATGACTTCGAATTTGGCAAAACATTTTCAGATATGACACCAAAAACACAAGCAACAATAGAGATTGGACTTCATCAAAGTTAAGTTATCCTTTGTGCTTCAAAGGATATCATCAAAAGTTTGAAATATAGAACAGTGCAACAGTGGCTCAGTGGCAGAATTCTTGTCTGCCATGCCAGAGACCTGGGTCCAATTCCCGGAGTCTGCCCATGCCAAAAAAAAAAGGTTTAAAATTATAACCCACAGAGTGGGGAAAATATTTTCTAATCATATATCTGGTAGGGGACTTGTATCCAGAATAAATAAAGAACATTTGTAACTCAATAACCAAAAGATGAAAAACCCAATTTAAAAATGAGTAAATGATCCGAATAGACAGTTCCCTAAGGACGATAGTCAAATGGCCAATATAACAATCGAAAAATTCTTCACATCCTTAATTATATGGGAAATGCAAATCAAAACCACAATGCAATACAACTCCACACACACTAGGTTGTCTAGAATCAAAGGCTCAGGTAATAGCAATATTAGTGAAAATACAGAGAAATTGAAACTCATTTTGTGTGAATGTAAACTGGTGCAGCCACTTTGGAAAACAGTCTAGTAGTTCCTCAAATGATTACCATTTAACCCAGCACATGCACTTTTATATGTATACACCCAAGAAAAATGAAAAAAAAAATGCCCATGCAAAAACTCGTACATGAGCATTGTTTGTATATCTAAAAGGGGAAAAAAACTAAATGCTAATGAATTGATGAATGGAGAAATAAAATGCAGTATATAAGAAGAATGGAATATTATTCAGCCTTATGAAGGAATGAAGTACTAATACCAGCCACAGTATGGATAAACTTTGGAAACATTAAACTAATTGAAAGGAACCAGTCACAAGAGACCACATATATGATTCCATTGACATGAAATATCCAGAACAAGCAAGTCAATAGAGCTAGAAAGTGAATTAATGGTTACTTAGTGTGATGGTTTGAAACTGTTACATACCCCAGAAGAGATCAAATTCTTAATGATAATCCATTCCTGTGGGTGTAGATTTATTGTGGGTGGGGATTTTTGATTAGCTTATTTCAGTTGAGGTATGCCCCAGGTGGATCCTAATCCTCTCATTGGAGTCCTTTATAAGAACATGAAAGACAGAGTAAAAAACAGAAGCTGAAGATAGAAGGACAGGAGCAGAAGTTCAGAAAGGATACTTCAGAAGGAACAGCTGGAAGCTGAAAGCAGCAGAAGACACCCAGGAGTGGACCAGAAGATGCTGCCATTTGTGTTGCCATTGACAGAGGAATCCAGGGTCTCCAGATCACCTGTTGATGCCTTTATTTGGAATGTTCACAACCTCAGAACTATAGGCTTGTAAACTAAAAAATCACCATTGTTAAATTCCATTCTATGTCTGCTATATTGCATTTCAGCAACTTTAGCAAACTAAAACAGTTAGAGATGGGGGTTAGGTAATAGAGGAATTGGGGGAGGATAGCTAAGGAGGACCAGGTAATTTTTGAGGTGATGAACATATCCTAAAATTGTGGTGATGGGTTGTACATATATATGAATATGTTTTTAAAAAATATTGTATAGTATAAGTGGATGAATTGTATGACATATGAATTACGTTTCAATAAAGCTATTAAAACACACACATGCACACACAATACAAGACGATAAAGACTAAATAATAGGGCCATGATATTGGTTTAAGGATATGAAACTAATAGGATAAAGGGAACATGGAAGCCTTTTTTACACAAACCTGGGTTCAGGCTCCAGAAGTGCTACTTATTAACTTTTTTACCTAGTAGATCTTCTGAAGTATTAGCCACTAGTGTTTTTATAGGTAAAACTGGGACCACAATAATACGTATTTTCACAGTTTGGTAGGGTAGTCAACCAAACTCAGGTTTCAACATGCTAGCCTTTCTCTCAGAGTCTGTAATGTCTTGATGCTAGCTTGCTTCATCGCTTAGTTACCTTTGGTTGCATCTCTATCTCCATCACATGGTGTTGGAAGTTGAATAACGTATGCCACAAAAGATTATTTTTAGTCTTAATCCATGTTTTTGTGAACTTGTAAATAGAATCTTTAAAGATACTATTATTAGTTAAGGAATGGTCAAATTGAATCAGGGTGGATCTTAATATGTATTTCCAGAGGCCTTATAAATAGAAATTTAAATGTAGTCAGAGAAGCCAGAAGATGTAGAGTTATATAATCCAGAAGTCAGACAAGGCCAAAGGAGGATACCAAGGACAGAGAATGCCATGCAACAGAGGGCTGCCATCACCAGAGCACTACCAACCCCAACAGAAAGAATGGCCTTGCTGACATCTTGATTTTGAACTTCTAGGCTTCAAAACCATGAGACAGTAAATGCTTTTGCTTAAGCCAGCCAACTGTGTGGTATTTGTCTTAGCACTTCTGCCAAACTTAGATACACAGTGATGTGCCTCATTTTCTGGCTTCTTCTGACTTCTAGCTTCTACTTCTACTTGGGTGACTGTCTCTGTCTAGCTCTCATCTCCTTATAAGAACTGGTTTAAGACTGGTCCTGATACAATTTGATCCCAACTTAACTAACAATATCATCTTCAAAGAGCCTATTCACAAATAAGTCTGCACCCCAACTAATAATAGCATCTTAAAAAGTCCTTTTACAAATGCATTCACAAGCACAAGAACACAGATTAAGATTTGAATTTACCTTTTGTGGGGTTAATGATTCAAGCCCCAATACCTATCTCTCAGCTTTACTGCATTGATTACATACAACAAGATCTTTAAAGCAATAAACTGGGAAAATGGCTCCAAGTGGGTGCTCAGAAAATGTAAACATAATGATTAATTTTATGTGTCAACTTGGCCAGATTACGGTGTGCATTTGTTTGGGCAAACACTGGTCTAAAGGTTGCTATGGAGATATTTTGCAGATGAGATTAGCATCTACATTCAGTTGGCTTAAAATAAAGAAACCTCAATATGGTGGGTGGGTCTTATTCAATGAGTTGGAGGTCTTAATAGCAAGAACTAAAGCGTCCAGGATCAGAAAGAATTCTGACTTAAGACTATACCTTCCACTACTTCCTTTGTCTCCTCATCTCTGCCCTAAGGAATTCAGATTCTGAACATCAACGTAACTTTTTTGTTTGTTTGTTTTTCTCATGCAGGCACCGGGAATCAAACGTGGGTCTCCAGTACGGCAGGTGAAAATTCTGCCTGCTGAGCCACCGTGGTCCACCCCTAAACATAACTCTTAATGTGACATCCAGCCTCAGGCCTGCCCTATGAAATTTGGACTTGCCAGCTCCTCACAACTGCACAATTGCACAATTGCATGACTCAATTTCTTATAATAAATATCATATATATGCACACATTTAAATATGTAAATATGAATACAAGTCTCAGTATGAATATGAGTATGAGCATGAATAAGAGTATAAATATTAATATAAAATGAACATGAAAGTATCCTGTTAATTCTGATTCCTTTGAGTACCCTGACTCATACAAATAGCCTTATGTGTGAATATTGAGATGCCATAGGAAAAAAAACAGAAGATGGGGGGCAAAAGCAGATGAGACAGATTAAAAGACCTTGAGAAATGTCACACCTGTCCTATGAAAATACTTACTATGTAATAATTTTGCTAAAGTTAGAAATTCTACTTTTAAGCATTTATTCAATCTAGTTCTATTTTTCTCCTCTTAAATGCAGATAATTCTGGGAAGAATACATATTTTAAGCCCTTGATAAGCCTTTCTCGTCATGATGCATTACTAATTAATAATTTCATAGCAGCAAATTATGTGATTTTTAGAACTCTATTGTTCCCAGAATAATTTTACACATATCATCACAATTAAATACTCACATACTATCTAGTACTATCATTCACTTTGCTTTCCAGATGAAGAAATAGAATAAAATACTCAAGCCTAGAGAATAAGAGGTAGAACCTAACTTAAATGTGGGTTTTCAAGTACTAACATCCACAATTTAAATTCAGTATGCCTAGCTTAGAAATTTTCAGTGTAGAAACTGTAAGAACAGAAAAAGTAAAGTTTTAAGAGGTTATATTTGGTAATTAGATGACTATTGCTGGAAAATGACACTGGACAAGGAGTAGAAGAAAGAAATGGGGAGGAAAGACACCAAGAAAGAGATGGCTTCAGAATGACAGATGAAAAATAAAACAGAGAACTCCTATGCTATTTCAAATCATTTTGGTCTCACTTCTTGCTCCAGCCACTTTTGCAGAATCCAATTCCATGCCAGCTTCTCACTTCTTGTCCCAGGGCTACACAAAAGCCATAATACGTGATACTTGGGGAAACTCCTCCATCACTTATGTATATGCAACTCAGAGGTTAAAGGTATTTAAATTAATGGTGCCACCACTCACACATATAGGAAGATATCCCTTATTCATTACATGGACAGGTCTGAGAAACATTTCAAAAAATTCCTTCAAAGATCACACTGGATCAAACTCTGGTTGGTTGTTCTTCCTTCTTTGTATGACTGTTTTTCTTCTTACTCTTGTTTCATAGAACCAGATCTCTATAGAACCCAGCAGGAAAATATAGTCTCTTCTCAGGCAGGAAATTATTCACATAATGAAGAAACTATGGGAGTCCCAAAGAGGTATAAGAAAGAAGCACAGAAAAATGGGAGAGGATCTTGTAAGTATTGGTCCAGGGAGTTTGAGTATAATAGGGAAATTTATTGACCTAGAAGTATTTGCAACCCACCTTTAATGTGATAGTTTTTTGTAGGTAGGGTATAATAATCGTCTATAGCTTTATTACTCAAAGTGTCATCTGCAGCATGAGTATCAAGCAGGACAATCCCATAAATACAGAATTTTAAGTCCCATCCAAGATGTATTCAATCTTGATGCATTTTATCAAGACCTCAGATAATTTATATCACATTTATGTTTAAGAAATACTAGTCTACAGTAAATAAGATAGTTTAATGTGGCTTTGAGGAAGAAATCAGAAGGCTTGAAGAGATTAAACAGACTCCCTGGGATAAATTAAAGAATATTCCCTTTGCCAAAGCAATGAAAAATGTATTGGTAAGGGGGTACTTGTACCTTTAAAACTTTTTATGGGCAAAATTATATGTAGGAGATGTCGCCTTTGATTGGACTCCTTATTTTCAAAGGATCTGTGGGGATGGCTAAAAGATCCCAGTGTTTTGAAGTGACAGAGAGTCAGCTAAATAGGTTTAACTTGACTGAGATAACAAAGTAAATAAGCAAGAGCTAGTAGGTGGAAAACTTGCATCAGTATCATGAACAATGGAAGCTGCCCAAGCAATTTTAAAATATAAATTTCCCTGTCCATAAGAGGAAGCTGAATTGCTTGAAGGGAGATCTTTGTAATGCCACTCCAAGTACATATAATGACCATTCCATTGCCCTTTGCCCAGAGGAACTTATGGACATTTACTAGAGTAATATTGTATAGTTTGAAAGGGAAATATCCAAACAGTGAATATTATTGGAAGTGGTGTATCAATCAGGGTTCTCTAGAGAAACAAAACCTATTGGTGTGCATGTATGCACATGTGCGTAGAGAGAGATTTATTAGGAAACTATGGCCTAAGCAATTGTAGGGACAGGCAAATATTAATTCCATAAGAATGCCAGAGTCCATAAATTCCAGTAAGAATGATTTGAAATCTTCAAATTCCTTAAGTTACAAACTCAAGAAAGAGTGAAGGGTGTTGTATTGAGGCAGAAATTATTCAGATCCCTGTAACCTTCAGTTCTTCTTTTTAAGACTAACAAATAATTGGATGTGGTCCACCCACACTATGAAGCATAATCTCATTTTAGAGTCATGATCACAGATGCTAATCCAATCTAGGAAATACCTCCACAGCAACAACTGAGCCAGTGTTTGACCAAACAACTAGACACATAACTGGAAATTTGAAGCTGTATGTACATCAGAATAACATGTTCTTAAATGTAATCCATTCCTGTTCCTATTTACCATTGTAAATAGGAACATTTGATAAGGTTATTTCAGTTAAGGTGTGTTCTAGTTTGCTAGCTGCCAGAATGCAACACACCAGCGATGGATTGGCTTTTAATAAAAGGGGATTTATTTCATTAGTTCTTCAGAGGAAAGGCAGCTAACTTTCAACTGAGGTTCTTTCTTATGTGGGAAGGCTCAGGGTAATCTGTGCTGGCCTTCTGTCCAGGCCTCTGGGTTCCAACAACTTTCCCTGGGGTGATTCCTTTATACATCTCCAAAGGCCTGGGCTGAGCTGCGAGTGCTGAGTTGAGGAATGCCAAGTTCCTTAGGCTGTGCTATGTTGTGCTCTCTCATTTAAGCACCAACCAATTAAGTCAAACAGCAGGTATGCCTCCTAGCCAACTGCAGATGTAATCAGCAACAGATGAGGTTCACGTACCATTGGCTCATGTCCACAGCAACAGAACTAGGTGCCTTCACCTGGCCAAGTTGACAACTGAATCTAACTACCATAAGGTGTGAGGAGGTCAGATGATAAATGGAGTTTGGCTTAAGCCCATTACACAGTGGGTCTAATGTGTTCATAAAATAACTCTGTAGTGGGTTCCCAGTACCCAAATACATAATTTGTGTAGGTTTACTTCGTCGCTTGCAGAAATACCACATTTGTTCTCTTAACTGCAAAGTAAAACATGACAAGCAATACTAGATTAATCTTCAAGAGAATTACTTTTATAGTTATAAAATAAAGCCTGATATTAAAAAGATAGTTTTGTCAATATAAAAAAAATCAGTATCCTGAAACTCTGAAGATCTGTGTTTAAGTCAATTATCAATTATATGATTTAGAAAAAAATGTTGAAATTTTCAGTATGTTTAGTTTTCATTAACTATATAGTCAATACCCAATTCATGTATTTTCGTGAAGATTAAAAGTTGAAAAGTATGGAAAAGTCCATTGAATTTCCTTCATAAAAGTTGCTACTAAGTTTGTGAACAAGTTTCTCATTTAAAATTTTTTAACCTCTTAGAGTACTTTTCAACTCTTTTGTTAATGATAGATTGCCCTTTCATCTGTTCTTTGAATAATAGTTTCTCAGGATTCTATCTTCAACTCTCATCATTTTTTTTTGTACTGGACACCTTCCTTTTCCACATCACCTACTCTCATGGTATGCAGAATAACTCCTGTTTGCCCACCAGGAACATCTTCCACCCTCTTTCGTCCTTTCTGCTTAGGAAGGCTGACATGTATGGACTACATCAAAAAGACTCTCCCTTCTTGTGGGTGGGTCTGCGTATAACGGTCGATTGGAGATAGGAAAGAAAATCGGGAGAATCAGAATAATTCTTTTGGCTGTCTCCCTAGGAAGTCATTGTGGGCTAACTGTTTCTCCACTGAACACTGTCATTCTGTCCAAGGTAACTGACCACACAATGCTCTTTTCTTTTATAATTTGACATTTGCACCATACCTTCATTTCTCCCAGGCTTAAGATAGTAACAGTTCAGTTGCTACTTGCACCAAGTTTTGACTAATCCAATATGTGTTTACCTTATACTTATTTACATGTAGTTCCTTTGAAAATAAAATTCCCTCAAATTATCCTATGTTGAGGGCACAGGTCTGGACCCATATTAATATACATGCCTTCTGGTACTTTACCTATAAACTTATCACTCTGAAATACTTATCTCCTTCCCAGACTTCCCTCTTGAGCTATGATCCAGGATATGTATAGTTCTCTAAAGCAACTTTAGTTCATCATCTTTTCCTATAAGCCTAATCTCCTTCTACATTTCACATTCTTATTAATAGCACTGCCATTTATCTCAGACTATGTGTCTAAGAAGGAAAATATATTCTTTTCCATTGGCATCCTTAAATGTTTTATTATCTATCTGTGTTCTGTTCTACTTTCTCCTCAATTTCTTAAAGTCAGTGTGATAATTATTAAGCTATAATTCTCAGCACTCCCTTCTATACTCTGCTTTGTGATGTTGAGGATGGGACTCCACAAATAACATTTCTCCTTACTCAGCTGGTTTTCTGTTAGGTTTTTCTAATAGGGGACACTTGAGAGAGACTGGAATGAAGGAGGAGAAGAGGAGGGACTTGCCTCTTTCTTCCTCTTTCTTTGACCCTTCACCTGAGCAGTAGTAGATGGTTTTGGTCTTCTTTAGGCAATTCTAGAACCAGCTTCATTGTGTGTAAGAGATAGTATATGTTCAGGACACTGCCTCATCTTCAAAAGGTTAAGTCCCAACTCTCCAAATTTTCTTTCCTGAGGTCTTGTGGTACCTCTTTAGAGGTCTGATCCCAGATCTGAGGGGCTCATCTTCAGTGTTTCTCGGTCCCAGTAGCTTTGATTTCTTACCTTCCAATCCCAGCCATTCTTCCAGCCCTAGGAATCCAGCTGCTCTCAACAGTTACATGTCCATTTTATCTAAGTGATCTTTTCTTCTTTCTCTCTTCCCTCCACTCTTCTTGCTTTAGTATGTAAGCTGCCAGAATGCAATATACAGAGACAGTATGGCTTTTGAAAAACGAACTTATCAAGTTGCAAGTTTATAGTTCTACAGCCATGAAAATGTCCAAATTAAGGCATCCAGAGAAGAATATTTTAACTCCAAAGAAAGGGCCTATGAAGTTCAGGGTTTCTTTCTCAGCTAAGAACACATGGTGACATCTGCTAACTTTGTTTCTTTGTTTCATAAGGCTTCTGCAGGGATATTTTTCTTCTACATCACCAAAGGTCTCTGGCTGTGTGGGCTCTGTCAGTACTGCAGTTTTCCAAAGTGGCTCCCTCTTAAAGGGCTCTGGTAAGTGACCCCACCTTAAATGGATAAAGATGTATCACCATGGAAGGCATCTAATCAAAAGTTGTCACCCAAAATTGGGTGGATCACATCTCCATGGAAACAATAAAAATGATCCCACCCAGAAATACTGAATGACAATCAAAGAACATGGCTTTTTTGGGGTACACAAAAGCTTCAAACCAGCACACCACCTACACCACTTCTTTCGTTTCCTTTTCCTTGGACATATCTTCCTTCTACTCCTCCTTTTGCCTTTCAAGGCCTCTAGCACTTTTTAATAAATTTGTTATATTTATTATCAAATTAATTGTATATAATCATAATGGAGATAATTATAAAAATTATCTCCATTGAAACACATAGTACAATTCCTGTTTTTTCCTGACTGAACCCTAACTTATATAATCAGTATACATTGTCTTTATCTGAGAGTGTGGAAGTAGTCCCCTTAGTAGCCAAGCCTCTGTCCACACTCCTCTCCCAACACATTCCCAACACAAATGAAACTGTCTCCAAGTTACTCCATTGCTTAGGCCTCAGTAGATATTTAAGGGTAAATTACAATGCTAGTTTCTCTTTGCCTTCATTTTTTGTGTAAATTTATTCCAAACAAGGGTTAGCAAATACGTTCTTCAAAGGGTTAGATAGTAAATATTTTATTTATGCTTTTAGGGTCATAAGATTTCTTTCACAACTAACTCTGCCTTTGTAACATAAATGCAGCCATACACAATATTAAGTAAATGGTATACTGTATTACAAAAAACTTTTTTTTATTAAAGAGGCATTTTACAGAAAAAAAATTCACAAAATCAGAGTTATCATATCACACCTGTAATAGCTAGCAAGCTGCTGGATTGCGATATACCAAAACTGGAACAAGCCTTTTAAAAGGGAAATTTAATAAGTTACAAATTTACAATTCTAAGCCCATAAAAATGTCCAAATGAAGGCATCCAGAGATAGACACCTTAATTCAAGGAAGATCATTTGCTCAGGTACACTTGTCAGCTGGGTGGTCAGGTAGCTCACATCTGCTGGTCCCTCACTCATGAGCTCCATCGTGTTTAGCCTCTGTTCCTGTGAGGGTTCTTCATTTTGCTTCTCTGGGGCTAGTCTTCATCTCTCAGCTTCCCTTGTCTCTCTCCAGGTTCTGGCTTGCTTAACATCTCATTGCAATGTCTGATGGGCTGCAAGCATTTTGAAACTTCTGTGTCTCTATTCTCCAAGTGTCCACATCTCTGTCAGCTCTGCTCTGAAGTTTCTGCCTGCTCTCATTTCTGCCTCTCTCCAAAATGTTTCTCCTTTAAAGGATTCTAGTAAACTAATCAAGACCCTCCTGGAATGGGTAGAGTCACATATCTATCTAATCAAAGATCACACTCACAATTGGATGTGTCACATCTCTGTGGAGATACTGTAATCAAAATTTTCCAACCTACCATATTGAATCAGAATTAAAAGAAATGCCTGTTCCACACAAGATTGGATCAGGAATAAAACATGGTTTTTCTGGGATACATAATATTTTCAAACCATCACATTCCATCCTCTGGAACCCAAAAAAGACATTTTTTTTCTTATACCAAATATATTCACTCCATCACAATATCGTAAAGCCTTAAACAATTTTAGTAACAATATAAATACAGTACAAAGTCAGAAACAGTACAAAATCCCTTCAAAGTCTATTACAGTCCTAAGGCAAAATTATCTGGCTCTGTACCTGTAAAACTCAGAATAAGTTGTCTGCTGCCAACATACAAAGGAGGGACAGTCATAGGATACATTTTTCCATTTGCACAGGGAGAAAGTGGAAGGAACACAGGGGTCATCAGACCTAAACAGTTCCTAAAACAACAAGGCAAACTCCATCAAATTTCAAAGTCCCTGAGTCATTTTTCCTCAGGGCTTTAGAAAGCAAGCAGCAGTCTCACCTTTCCAAGTACCTATGCAGTGGCTTTGCTCTCTGTCCAAATTCTGGCATGTGTTGCAGCACTGGTGTTCACTGGAGGAACTACCATTTACTCAGCTCCTCCCTCTCCATGCTTTGGGGCAGCACCTAGGATCTCTGCCATCTCCAGGGCACAGGCTCAACTGCTCCAGAACAATAGGGTGGCCGTCAGGTCCCCCCAAATCTTTGGCTTTTGTGCTCCACGCTCTCTGAAGCCTGTAATGGCACAAACCTTATTGAGCAATGACAGAGAAAAATAACTTAATTTGAGGAAGGTCGTTCAGGCAAGAACACCTGGGTCCTCTGGGTCATCAAGTGACTGGCATCTGCTGTTCCCCTGCTCATTGCTTTCAGCCTCTATTCTTGTGGGGATTCCTCTCTTTGCTTCTCTGGGGCTTCCTTTGCTCTTGGCTTCCTTGGCTTTCTTCAGGTTTTTGGGTTCCTTAACATCTTATGACAACATCTGCTGGGCTCCAGTCATCTCCAGACATCCAAGTCTCTTTTCACAAAGTGTAGGCATCTGTCAACTCTGCTGTGTAGGTTCTGGTGGCTCTGTCATTTCTGACTCTCTCCAAAACGTCTCCTCTTTTAAAGGATTCCAGTACCTAATCGAGACCCACCTGGCAATGGGTGGAGTCACATCTCCATCTAATCAAAGGTCATACCCACATTTGGGTATGCCACACTTCTGTGGAGATAGTCTAATCAATTTTCCAACCTACCCTATTGAATCATGATTAAAAGAAGCAACTGCTCCCACAAGACTGGATCACGATTAAAACATGGTTTTCCTGGGTTGCATAATCTTTTCAAACCAGCCCACCACTTTATTATTAACAATTTGCATTAGTTTAGCACATTTGATATAATTTATGAAAGATCATTTTTATAATTGCCCTATTAAATATAGTCCATTGTTTACAATGTCTCATTGTGTTATACAGTCCAAAGTTTTTGTTTATTTTTAAAATTTTTAGTCTATTTAATTTATATACAACATAAAATTTCTTTTTTTGTTACAGAAATTTTAGGTGACAGAACAATCATGCATAAAATAAAGCATTCTAATATATCACCCTATTATTAACAACTTGCATTGGTGTGTATATTTGTTACAATTGATGAAAATACATTTTTATAAGTGTTATATTAACTGTAGTCCATGATTTAAGGTAGAGTTCACTGTTTGTGTTGGGCAGTTATATGGATTTTATTTTATTCTTGTAGCATATATACAACAATATTTGCCCTTTAGCAATATTCAGATGTATATTTCAGGGATATTAATCGCAAAGATATTGTACCATCAGCACCCTCCTCTACCAGTAGGTTTTCATGAATCCAAATAGAAACCCTGTACAATTTAAGTGTTAATTCCGTATTCTCTGCTCCCATCCCAGCACTTAGTAACACATATTCTGGTTTCCAACTCAAATGTGCTTATTCTAATTATTTCATATGAAAGAAATCATTCAATAGTTGTCCTTCTTCATCTGTCCTATTTCATTCAACATGATGTCTTCAAGTTTCATCTATGTCGTTGCAAGATACAGGACTTCATTTCTTTTTAGGACTGAACAATATTCCACTATATGTAGATACCTCATTTTATGTATATATTTGGTTGTTGATGAACACATGAATTGCTTCCATCTTCTGCCAATTGTGAATAATACCACTATGAACATAGATAGGCAGATATCTGTTCAAGTCCCAGTTTTTAATTCTTTTGGATATATACATAGAAGTGGGATTGCCAAGTTGCATGTTAATTCTCTACTTAACTTTCTGAGGAACTGCCAAACTATCTTCCACAGTTGCTACATCATTTTACATTCCCACCAGCAATGAAGGTGTGTTCCTATTTCTCCACATCCTCTCCAACAGTTGCAATTTTCTTTTTTTCTGATAGCCTTTCTAGTAGGGTAAAATGGTATATTATAGTGGTTTGACTTGCATTTTCTTAATAAACGGTGATGTGCACCTTTTCATTTGATTTTTGGACATTTTTCTTTTATTTTTGGACAAATTTCCATTCAAGTATTTTGCCCATTTTTAAATTGGTTTGTTTGCCTTTTTTATTGCTGAGTTGTAGAATTTCTTTACATATTCTGGAAATTTGAACATTATCAGATATTTGGATTCTAGATGTTTTCCCCATTGAGGAGAGTATCTTTTTACTTTCATAGTAAAGTCCTTTGATGCACAAAAGTTTTTCATTTTCATGAGGTCCCATTTTCTTTCATTTCATGTGCTTTGGGTTTAAAGTCTAACATAAGATCTTGAAGATACTTCTCTGTTTTCTTCCAGGAATTTTATATTTCTGGCTTTTATATTTAGATCTTTCATCCATTTTTTAATTGACTTTTGTATATGGTGTGAGGTAGGAGTCCATGTTTGGTTTTTTGCCTATGAACATACAGTTTTTCCAGGACCATTTGTTGAAAAGACTACTCTTTTGCCGTTGAGATAACTTAGCCTGCTTATCAAAAACAGCTGGCCAGGGTGGGCCACGGTGACTCAGCAAGAAGAATTCTCGCCTGCCATGCCAGAGACCCGAGTTCGATTCCCGGTGCCTGCCCATGCAAAAAAAAGAAAAAAAAAAAAGCAGTTGGCCATAAATATGAATAAATGTGCTTTCTGAACTCTTATTCTCTTGGTCTATGTGTCTGTCCTTGTGGCAGTAACGTGCTTTTTTATTATCATGCTTTTGTAATAAATTTTAAGATTTGAAATGTGAATCCAACAACTCCATTCTTTTTCAAGATGACTTTGACTATTCAATTTCCTTACCCTTACATATAAATTTGATCGCAGGCTTCTCCATTTATGTAAAGGGGGCTGTTGTAACATTGATTTGGCTTACACTGTATCTGTAAATCACTTAGGGCAGAACTGACATCTCAACAATATTCTGTCCTCCAGTCCATGAGCCTGGAATGTCCTTCCATTTATTTAGGTCTTCTTTGATTTATTTTAGCAATATTTTGTGATTGTCCATGTACCTTTACATCCTTGGTTAGATATATTCCTAATATTTGATTATTTATGTTGCTACTTTACATGGATTTTTTTTTCTTGATTTCTTCTTCCAATTGTTCGTTCATTATTAATGTATAGGAACACTGCTGATTCGTGGGTGTTGATTATATATCCCACCATCTTGTTGAATTCGTTTCTAGTTCCAGTATCTTTGTTGTGGGTTTTTCAGGATTTTCTGTATATACAATCACATCATCTACAAGTAGGGAAAATTTTACTTCCTCCTTTCTAATTTGGATGCCTTTTATTTCTATTTCTGGCCTAATTGCTCTGGCTAGAACTTCCAATACAATGTCAAAAGAACAGTGGGGTCAGTGAGCATTATTGTTCAGTTCCTGATTTCAGAGCAGGATGTCACTGAATAGGACATAAGCTCTAGGTTTTTCATATATTCCCTTAAACATGTTGTTAAAGTTTCCTTCAATCCTTATTCCAGCCTTTGGGAAGAAAGTATTGCCATGATGATGTACTATTTTTGCTTCTGTGAGCAAATAATTCCCAAAGTTTAAGCCAACATGTTGCATGGTATTTGCTTGAGTACTCCTGAAGACTAAAATCGTGGTGTATTACATTAATTAGCTTTCTTTCATTGAACCACTCTATCTCCCTAGGATAATTCCCACTTGGTAATAGTGTATAATTCTTTTGATGTGCTTTTGATTTGGTTTGCTAGCATTTTTCTGAGAATTTTTCCATCTATACTATAAGTTATATTGATTTATAGTTTCTTTTAGTATCTTTATCTGGCTTTGGTGCAAGGGTGATTTTTGCCCCATAGAATGATTTAGAGAGTTTTACCTTCTTCCAAGTTTTTGGAAGTGTTTGAGCAGAATTGATGTTAATTCTTCTTGGAATGTTTGATAAAAGCCCTCTGTGAAACCATCTGATCCTGAGCTTTTCTTTATGGTGAAAATTTTGATTACTGATTCAATCTCTTGTCTAGTTATTAACTTGTGAGATTTTCTATTTCTTCTACAGTCAGGTTAGATAATGTGTGTGTTTCTAATAATTTGCCCATTTCATCTTGATTATGTAATTTGCTGGCATAAAGTTGCTCACATTATCCTTTATTACTCTTTTTTGTTTCAATAGGATCAGTAGCAATGTCCCTCTTTTCATTTATGATTTTATTTGGTGATGTTTACTCTCCTTTTTTTTTTCTTTGATATTCTTAGATGAAGATTTGTTTTTTTTTATCTTTTCAAAGGACCCACTTTTGGCTTTGTTGATTCTTTCTATTGCTTTTTTCTTTTTATTTCCTTTATCACTGCTCTAATCCTTATTATTCCCTTCCTTCTGCTCACTCGGGGCTTAGATTAATCTTCTTTTTCTAGATACTTCAGTTTCAGGTTAGGTTTCTGAGTTGAGATCATTCTCTTTTTTAACGTAAGCATTTATAGCTATAAATTTGCCCCTTAGAATGGGCTTTGCTTCTCACTTAAGTTTTGAATTTTGCTTTCATTTTCATTTGCCTTAATATATTTCTTATTGCTGTTGAGCTTTCTTCTTTCACCTATTGAGTGTTTAAGATTATATTGTTTAATTGTCACATATTTGTGAATTTTTCAGTTTTCCCTGTTATTGATTTCTAAGTTCATTTCCTTGTGGTTGGAGAAGATAACTTATGTTCTTGTTTGCTAGCTGGTGGAATGCAATATACCAGAAATGGACTGGTTTTTAAAAATGAGAATTTAATAAGTTACAAGTTTACAGTTCTAAGGCCATGAAAATGTCTCAATTAAAGCGAGTTTATGGAAGTGTCCAATCTAAGGCATCCAGGGAAAGATACTTTGATTCAAGAAGGCCAATGAAGTTCAGGGTTTCTCTCTCATTGGAAAGGCACATGGTGAACATAGGTGGCTTCTGCTGGCTTTCTCTCCAGGCCTCTTGCTTCGTGAAGCTCCCTGGCATTTTCCTTCTTCATCTGCAAAGGTGACTGTCTGGTGGACTCTCTGCTTCCTGGTTATGCGGCATTTTCTGCTCTCTCAGAATCCCATGGCTTTCTCTCTTATTGATCTTTAGCTTTATCCAAAGTTCTTCTTCTTTTAAAGGATTCCAGTAAAACCAATCAAGACCCACCTGGAATGGGTGGAGACATGTCCCCACCTACTCAAGTTTAATACCCACATTTGTTTGAGTCACATCTCCATGGAGATAAGCTAATTAAAGTTTCTAACATACACTACTGAATAAGTATTAGAAGAAACCATTGCTCCCACAAGGTTGATTAAGACTGAAACATGGCTTTTCTAGTGTACATAAACCTTTTCAAACCAGCACATTCTGTATTGTATGTTTTCAATAATTTTGAATTTACTGAGACTTATTTTGTGACCTAACACATGGTCTATCCTGGAGAATGATCTATGTTCATTTGAGAAGAATGAGTGTTCTGCCACTATTGGGTGAACTGTTTTATATATGTCTGTTAAATCTAGATTGCTTAGAATATGTTCAAATCTGCTGTTTCTTATTGATCTTCTGTCTAGATGTTTTATCTATTATTGAAAGCGGTATATTGAAATATTTTATAATTAATGTAGAGCTAACTATTTCTCCCTTATTTGGGGGGGCTCTGCTCTTGGGTGCATAAACATGGTAATTGGAAGCCCTTGTGTACCCCTAGGAAAGGCCTTGGTCTTTTAAACCATTCCTGTAGGTGCAGACCTATTGTATGTGGGACCTTTTGATTAAGTCATTTCAACTAAGATGTGACACATCACATTTAAAGTAATTCTTTGTCCTTGTTATGGAGTCCTTTGTAAGAGGATACAACACATTTAGAAGGTAAGAGATTTTATAAACATGAATTAAAGAGAAGCTCACAAGCAAATGCCCCACAGGAGCTGAGAGACATGAACACACCCAGAGAAGTTAAGAAAGACAGAAGGTAAAAGTGAAAAACAAACAACCAGAAGCTAGAAGCTATGAAATTCAGGAGAGAAGGATCAGCAGAGGTTAGTCATGCGACTTCTCATGTGACAGATATATCCCTAGTGCCAGTAGCCTTTCCTCAGGTATCATCCTGTTGATGCCTTGAATTGGAACATTTTTATGACCTAAGCACTGTAAATTATAAGCCAACAGATCCCCATTGTAAAAGCATTTTGCATTCTGGCAACTTTAGCAAATAAAAACAGTTGCATATATGTTTATATTTTAATGTCTTGTTGTTGAGTTGGGCTCTTAGTCAATATATAATGACCTCCTTTGCCCCTCAAACTGATTTTGACTGGAAGGTCCATTCTATCTGATATTACTACAGCTATCTTGGCTCCTTTTTGGCAACCAATTGCATGACATGCATTTTTTCCATCCTTTCACTTTCAATTACTTATGTCTTAGATTTAAAGGTGAATCTCTTGTAAACAACATACATTTAAATCATGTATTTGTTTTTTTTGTTTGTTTGTTTGTTTTTTTATACAATCCACCTGTCTTTACCTTTGAACTGGAAAGTTTCATCTATTTACATTTAAAGTAACTTCTGATAATGCAATTATTTCATCTGCCATTTTGCTATTTTGTGTTTTTTCAGTCTTATGCCTTTTTTGACACCTAATTCTTCTGTTAATGTCTACTAGGTTTATTTGCTTTTCTGTTGTACAACTTTGAGTCTCTTCTCATTCCTTTTTGAAAATATTTTTCATTTATTTTCTTTGCAGTTATGGAGCTAAGACTTAGTATTCCACATCTCTATAAGTCATATTTGATTTGATACCAATGTATCTTAAGCTGCATGCACTGTTCCTAAATTCCCATTTTTGTTATACTTGTTACAACTGTATGTTTGTTCTCAGTACGTCCAATACCACTGATTTATCATTACATTGTTGTGCTTGTATTTTAGCACCTAAGAAATAGATTTGCATAATAATACAAAACAATATGACTGGCATTTATAATTACCCATATGGTTACTTTTAAAGGCAGTCTTTATTTCTTTATGTTGCTTTGATCATTCTCTAGTGCCCTTTCCTTCTATTATGAAGTACTCCCTTTTGCATTGTTTTTAGGGCAGATCTACTGGTAATGAAAACTCTCATTTCTGTTTATCTAAGAACATCTTAAATTCTCCTTCATTTTTGAAGAAGATTCTTGCCAGATATAAAATTCTTAGTCAGCATTTTTTTCTTTCAGCACCTTAAATAATTCATAGCATTACCTTTCTCCTCCCATGTTTCTATTGAGGAATTGGTACTTTATTTTATTAGGATAACATTGTGCATAACTTGTTTATGTCATTGCAGCTTTCAGAATTCTCCCCTCATCCTTGGCATAGATCATATCTTCTGTTATGTTTCAAAGTTTTCTGCCATTATTTCTTTGAATATGTGGCACATTTCTCTTTATTTCTTCTCCTTCTGGCACTCACCAAATACATATATTGTTATGCTTTGTAGTGACCCACATAAAGCTCTGGTTTTGATTTATTTTTCTTTTTTCCATTTGTTTTTTTATTCTTTCTAGTCTTCTAATATCTGAGAAGTTAAGATTTGAGGGAC
>PVIY010041256.1:0-21775 GCA_004026745.1 Myrmecophaga tridactyla
AGGGGTGGTGCAGGGGGAACCCTACAAGGGTTGTGCAGGGGGCAGTGTGGGGGGGTGCAGGGGTTTGCAGGGGGGCAGTACAGGTGGGTGGTATAGGAGGGAGCTGAGATGCAGCGAGGTCTTGCAGGGACCCCTGGGTGTCCAAGGCCCCCTTGCCAGAACTGCTGGTTAGAGCCTCCTGGCCGGGGCCCAGTGCCCGGGGCGGCCGCAGTTCTCCTGACCTGCCTCGGATGAGCTTCCTGGGCCAGCAGGCAAAGGAGGCTGTTACAAGGATCAGATGAGCCATTACCTGAAAGAGGCTTGGCGCGCAGCCCAGCCCAAGCTCGGCCGAGTGTGCTAGCTAAGGCGGTTGTGGTGGCAGCTGTTTATGAAAATTCACCAAACGCTCTGCCTCTGCCAGGTCTGGGCAAGTGCCTGCGCCTGTGCTGGGAAAGCTCACCGCAGAGCTGGGCCCCAGGCCCGGGGAGAAGGGGGCTCCCAGGGCGGCAGGGAGCAGAGCCGTGCTTGACTCTGGGGCTTGCCTCATTAGGGTGTGGCCTTGTTCATGGGGGACACTGGGGAGAGGTGGCCGCAGCAGCAGACCAGGCCTGGGTCAACCCTCATTTCACGTCTTTTGGGGGAAAACCTCTGTTGGCATTGCAGGGCATCATCCACTTTTACTCGTCTTTCCAAGAGCTCTGGTAACACCTTCTCCGGTAAGCCCACCTTGAAGCCAGCCCCCAAGCTGGACCACAAACCTCCTGTGCCCCAGATCACCCTTCCCAGCTCCTCTACAGCACGGGTCACGCTCCTTTCAGGGCCCCATCTTACTGGGTGTTGGAGCTGTTGACCACCCCTTGCCCCCCCAGCACCCTGTGGGATGTGGGGACAGCCCGCTGTGACCCCTGTGGAGGGTGCTTGATAAAAATCTGTCGAGCTGGTGGTGGAGGATGCCAACGTGGGGAGGCATCACGAGGGCACCAGGGACCCTAAATGCTGCTGAAGGACGAGAATTCTCCACGGCTTCCAAGGGGCTCCCATTTACTCCTCTCCTCCTCTCTTCCACTCTTTCCCGCCTCCTTTCCTTCCGCTCCTGCTCGAGCCAGGCACAGTGTGGCACTTCACTGCAGACTGATACTTGAGCCCCCAAAAGTCTGGAGATTGAAGAGTCTGGACAGACACATGCCCGGGGCTGAGGGCTTCCCAGCAGCTGTTGGCCCAGACTCCTGGGATCTCCCAGTTCCTGGGCTCGGGGTGAGGATGTGGCTGTAGACCCTGCACCTAGGAGGGAGGGCTCACTGCCCCGGGCAGGCCTGGGCTGCCCGCAGGGCTCCCCGGGAGGAACGGACCCGTTCCTGCACTTGGGGCATCCCAAACCAGCAGCCGAGATCACATGAGTGTGGTCCCGCCAAGCCTCCCCACCCCCGAGCCAGTTTAATTCCACACCAGGCCCCCCGACCACTGGAGGGGGTAGCGGCACCTCTACCAGCGCCCCGCAGGGCCCTGCTCAGTTCTGGCAGCTTCTCCCAGTGGGGCCCTGCTCCCCAGAGCTCCCCAGGGACTCCCCCCTTCCTCGCGCTTTCAACATCTCGTCCAGTGGTAGGGGTGCTGCCCCCCCCTTCTCAGGTGTCCAGAAGCAGCCACGCCTCACCTCTGCCGCTGCCACCACCCACGTCCCCGGGCCACCACCTCCCATCTGAATTCCTGCTCCCCCGGGCTGAGATGTGGCCGCCTCTCCTCTCTGTGACCATCCAAGCAGCTGCTTTCCTCACCTCTTCAGCGAGGGACAGGCCTGTTGGAGCAGCACCTGGGAGGGGAGGGGGGTGCAGCCCGAGCCTCAACTTCGGCCTGCGCCTTCCTGGGGTCGTAGTATGGGCCCAGGCCTGGCAAGTCGCCCTGGGAGCCTCTGGGCTCACAGGGTCTGCGCCAGGGCCTTGGCTGGTGGGACAGACAGGCTGGAGCTGGGGCTGTGGCAGGAAGCCCTTGGGGCGCCACCTGCCACACGGACTCCAAATCCCGGCCCAGAGGCCCCCCAGCGTGCCCGACACAGGAGCAGTGTTGGTAACACCCCCCTCACTTTTCGTTTTACGGAATTCATGGACCTAAACTCACATGCCATTTGTTAAAAGTCAGTAAAACGCCTTCCCTGAGACATGAAGGTGAAAGAAAACAACTTCTAATAAAATATTTTCTGTAATAAAATATTCCTCCTTATGTAAATCCTGGAGCATGACGACAGAGGAAGCCGCCGGGCGGTGACCCTTGAAGGACAGGGGATGTGGCGGCTACAGAGGCTCTGGTCACCGGGTGCTTATGACCCACAGCAGCGTGGGCTGGCTTTGCTATCAGGCGACAACCGTCCCTTGCTGGAAACAGTAGATGTTTTCCTTAAAAACGCAGTGGGTCTTAAATCGTAGGAAGAAGATAAAGCAAAATGCGATTATGCTGACGCTGCCCTCAGCTGACAGCCCAAGGAGGCGGGGGCACAGACCTGCCAGCAGCCTCGGGTCTTGGGGGACCAGAGGTCCCACTCTCCTTTCTGGGGTCCGAGCAGCTTGGCCTCCTGTCGCCCTCAGAGGACTTGTGCTTGCTGACCCCCCAGTCCCCACTGCCCTGCTCCCCCCACCCAGCTGTTTCCTGGGATCATGCCCCAAAGAAACCGACGGCCCTCCAGTCCCTGACTTGGGGCTGCTTTGGGAAAAACAACCCAAGATGCAAATGATGACAAACGCTTCCCCCTCCACAAGTGTCAGACAGGACACTGGAAGTCCAGCGGGGTTGGACACCACCCTTGGACCTGCAGGGCCATCCCACACCCGGAGGGAGTGAAGCTGCCTCCCCTGGCCCCCCCACAGCTCACCAATGGGCCACCTATTATGACCGAGATCTAAAGTGCCGCCAGCACTGCCGGGCCCCTCCAGGGGTCAGGACTCCCTCATCGAGAATCACCCCAACCAATCCGTCCCAGCCAGCATGTAGGTCACATCGGGACGCATCGCCCCTGAGTTCTGGGCTGGATGGGACAGAAATGGCCTGTTCCACTGCCATGTCTCTCCCCCCTGTCCCTCCCCACCGCAGGCAGGAAGGGGCCCCTCTGATCCCTTTGTCCACACTGGTGTGGTGCCCGGATGCCTCCTTGGGGGCTGGGGAGCACGGCACGGAGGTCGGGAGCTGCTGGCCATGGGCTCATCAGCCCCAGAGGGGATTCATCTGGTCCATAGAGACAAACACCCAGGGTTTGAAAAACTGAATTTGTGCTCAACAGATAATAATTGTAAGATTTTACATTTTTAAAATCACATGTTCAGCCTCTCTTGACTGCCTGGAGGATCTGGGAAATCGAGGCACTGTTTGCTCCGGGCCACCGTCACTGGAGCTGAGTCCTGCTGCCCCTCTCCAGGGGGCCGGTGCTGCCCGCTTTGCCACAGACCCCACTGCTCCCTATTGCCCCACCACTGGCCAACTTCCTTTGCTCCCACCCCTGCCTCACCCCATGAGACCCTGTCTGACTGGGGGCTCCCTACCGGGACCGAGCTCACTCCCTCCCTGTGCCTCAGTTTTCCCACCCTTCACACAGAATGTCACCCTCCCCCACAGAGCTGTTGGACACACGGAGAGGACACATGGGAAGTGCCTGGTGCACACGTGCTCGGGACAAGCTGGCCAGCCTTGCAGTCTGTCCCTGTCTCGTGATGTCCTGGACAAGCCCAGGGTGACCACTCGGAGGGTGGGCCTGGAGCCCGGCTGTCTGGGTTCACAGCCCCTCCCCGCATGCTGGGCGGCCCTGGCGAGTCACCAACATCCCCGACCCTCGCTCCCTCACCAGCAAACCCGACGGGGTCATCGCACTGACTCCCGGGGCCTGGAGGCCATGCTCCTGTGCCGAGGGCTTGCGGGGAGAGCTGACCTACAGCTCCTGACAGGAAACCACAGCTGCATGCATGTTGCCCCCATTAGAAATCGTCTGCGGGAAGCCAAGCCCCCAGGAGCTGCAGGGGCCACGCCAGCTCTGCCTCTTCCAGGAAGCCCTCCCTGACCACCACGGGCTTTGGGCTCCCCACATGATTGGCTCATGATCAGGTGAGGGAGCCAGTCTCCCTCACTGGAGAGGACGATGCCCATGGCCAGGGGTGACACTTCACACACAGGACTAGGGCCACAGCCTCTGCTCGCCACCCCATTGTGCCCACAGGCCCTGTCCCCCTCCTCATTTGCCCTGGATCTGAGCTCCCCCGCCCCCTGCCCTGTGACCCTGAAGGCTGGCCAGGGGCCGCCCCATGCAGATTCAGTGGGGGTGCCAGCGGTGTGGGGTGTGGGGTCTCCCTCTCCCTCCCCACGGCCTCCCCTGCACGGCCTCCCCCCATCCCTCCCACAGGGCTCATCCTGCCCGCGGCCTCTGCACGCTTCTCCCTCTGCCTGGGCTGCTTTCTCCCACCTCCTCCTGGCTGTGGGCAAAGGAGCAGCCTGGGAAGAAGGAAGGAGGAAGGGCAGGGTCGCGCGGGAGAGGCCAGAGCGCTCCTTTGGCCAGTGGACTTGAGGGCAGAAGGAACCTTGGAGAGATGGCAGCCTGCGGCCTGGGCTCAGGGCCCGAGGAGGGAGTGAGCTGGAGGCTCTGGGTGCTGGGAGGACGCGTGTCCTCAGGGAAACTCCCCGGCCCTGTCTACCGTGGCTGCCCTGCATTCTGTGAGTCCCTCCAGCATCACCCTGTTTTCCTCCTCCACCCCTCTTGCGTCGTCCTTAGATTAGTATGCTGGGTGGTCAGTGTCCAGCCCCTGGGCTGTCCTGTCTGGTGCACCAAGCGCTGCCCCCCCGGGACCCGGCCCACGCACAGACACGAGTCGGCTGTTGTGTCTCCACTGGTGAGTGACAAATTAATGTGCGGCGTGCGTGAGCACACGCGTGGGCTACACCTCCAGCCCCACGCACCCTCATGCCTCCTCTGGCCTCCTTCTGCAGCTGTGACTTCCATCCTGCAACACCGCCCAGTTCCCCGGGAGGGGCTTCCAAAGGAGCCCCCCGCGCCGACCGCAGCCCGCACGGGCACCCCGGAATTAGAACACGCTGTCTGTCTGCAGCCTCCCTCCTCCGGGCACGGAGCGTCAGCCCCTGTGCCTTTACGCTGTGTGCTCCTCACATCTCCACTCCGGGAGGGTCTGGGGAAGATTTACGGGAAGAAATGACAGATGAAACCGGAGTGACTTGTCCTGGGGACCTCGACCCCCCCGCCCCCCCGCCCCTAAGCGTTGGCACCTCCTCCTTCTCTGCCTCCCCCTCCCTCAAGGCCACCCCAGGCCGCCCCTCCGGGAGGGCTCCCCTGTCCTGACCCACAGGGAGAGGGTCTCCTCCGAGCCCCGGGGCCGCCAGCCCTGCCCACTGGGGGGGGGGTCCACTCGGGAAGTAAACCCCTCCTGGGCCCTGCTCCTGGCCACTGCCCCTCCCAGGGGCTCCCCAAAAGCCCGAGGTCCTCCTGGGGTTCTTCTTAAACAAGAACTCGCTTCCCACAGGACCGTGGCGTGTCACCGGGTGCCATAAACGCAACTTTATACCCCCGTAAATATTTTTTTATACCTCTGTAAATATTTAAGAGTCATGAAATTATACTCCAAGTCTTATAAAATGTCCATTGTATCAGGGCCCCAGGGTAGTAAAATATTTGCACATACGTTAAAAATATAACTCTCTGGAACCATAAATAGAGCACAAAATTAATGTATGGGCTAGAACAGGCACTCAACTTTCTTTTTGTTTAGGAGGCTGTTTTGGAATAACTCGTCCAGCCCAAAACTGTGACACAAAGCTGATTCGAAGCCTGAGCTTTTGCATGAGGCAGGTGGGACCCGGGCTCCGGGTCAGCTTTTGTTCATGAGCCGTGATCTTGGAAAAGACATTGGACCCTCTGCTCTCAGTGTCCTCAACTGTAAAGGGAATGTAGCCACAGGCCCTTCCCTCATGGTGTCCTGGGGAGTCAGTGACATCACACACGTGGGCAGCTAGCGGGGGACATTGTGTGATCATGCCTGTTAAATCGGAAGCCTGCTGCTACTCACCTGCACAGGGCCTGTCCCCATGCCCGGGTCTGCTGAGCTCCCAGGCACAGAGACCTCGGTAGAGCTCAGAAATATTCAGAGCAGCAGTCATATGCTCCCAGACACGCTTAAAAGGGCCTGTTATTTGCACATGGGTCCCCCAACTTGCTAAAAAATGTGCACAGAGCAAATTAAAGATAACACCTCTCTCTGGCTCATAAAATTTATTGAAAACTTGCCAATTATCCAGAGCTGGCTTGAAATGTTTCATTAGTGCTCGTTGGTCTGGACCCTTAGAATTTAGAAGAAGCCGTGCAGACACGCCCCCCCCCCCACACACACACACAATCTGATTTCCATTTCTGGATTTCCTCTCATTCTCCACCCTCAGATGAGGTGCTTTCCATCTGCTCAGGCCTCAAGGGAATTCATCCGCTTGATAAATATTGATGAAACACCCCCTCTGAGCCAAGCCTGGGAATAAAGCATTGAGAGAAATAAAACGACTATAAAAGTCGCTTCTCTCCTGGGACTTATAGTCAAATTAGATGAAAAAAGACAAAGGAAAGGAGAAAGAGAGGGAGGGAGAAAGGAAAAACAAACTCCCAATTGTTGTTGGTTTGCTCTGTGCCAAGCAGGCTGAGTGCACATGCTGCCTCAGCTCCTGGCAGCCTAGTAGGTGGAAATGGTGTTTTGTCCCCATTTAACAGATGTGGGAACTGAGGCCCAGAGAGATTAAAGTCTTTACCCAGAGTCACCCAAGGAGGCAGTGATTGGGCAGGAATTGAACCCAGGTCCATCTGGGTGCAAAGCGTCTGCTGGTCTGGGAATGAATGAAAGATTTCCAGAGCGAATGACTGAGCGAATGCATGAGCTGATGCCACTGTAAGCTCCCTGCCAGCCAGGCTCGCACAAGAGCCTGTCAGAACCCAGGGAGAGTCCGGGTCTCTCTCTCTCTGTTTCCCCTTTGCTGCTTCCTAAATCCCAAGAATTATACAGGATCAAAGTCAAGAGACCTGACCCCCCCCACACACACCCCCTCCCCCGCCAACCTGGCTCCAAAAGGCACTTGTCCTGTGCGCCTGTCCTAGCCCCAGCTGCTCTGCCGGCTTCCACCCTCCTGCCCCCACCATCCTCCACAAGCAGAAAGAGGGGTTCTGCTCCAACCTAAGTCAGATCCCGTCCCTCCCCTGCAGACCTTCCATGGCTCCCACCTCCCAGAGCAAAAGCCTTCGTCCCTCCAGTGGGCCTCCAGGCTGTGCCTCCCCTCCTTGTCCTCACCTCCTACTGTTCCACCCGTGGGCCTCTCTGCTCCAGCCATACTGTCGCCTCTTTCTCCGATACTTGAAGACTTTGTTCTTGCTCTTAGCTCTGCCTGGAAAGTCCCCCCAGGTGTCCCCCAGCTTTCCTCCGACATCACCCTCAGGTCTTTGCTTCAGTGACTCCTTATCTGAGAAGCCCACCATGACCACCCAATTTCTAATCACTGCCCGTCCCCTGTCCCGTCCCCCCCCACCTCCCTCCTGCCCTTTCTTTTTCCCCGCTGCACTTGTAACCATCTGCCATCTTTTGTCTGCTCAGGCTGGCAGGGATTTTTTCCCCAGTCCTTTGGCTCTTCCCCTGCCTGGAATTTCTTTCATGTCATTTAAGACAAAAACCATAGGCTTCACCCTGCCGTGCCCTGTGCAAGGTAGAGAGGCTGCCCTGGTCCCTCCTAAGACCCTGCCTGCCCTCGAGGCTCAGGCCCGGCCTTGGCTGGTGGCTACAGTTCCTGTTCCTCTTTGCTTCCTCTGGCTTCCCCGAGCACCCTTCCTCTGCATGCCTCACCCATGTGTAACCCTTTAGTAACCCTGTTTGGGTAATCTGAGTCTCCATCGGGAAGGGAAGGGTCCTGGAGAGGACGACGTCTTCCACACCCCATCATTCCCCAGAGTGCCGAGGACAATGCTAGGAAAGCAGGGAATGTTTGTCTTGCTCACCACTGTACTCTCGGCACCCAGAGCCGTGGCTGGTATACAGTGGGTGCTCACTAAATGTTTGAGGTTTGGATGCATATAAAGGGGGTAAATGGCGATGAGGAAAGCAACAGGATCCTGAATTTGGAGGTGGGGGAAAAAGGAGGGTCACATTTGAGCTGAGACATGGAAGATAAGAATCAACCGCCAGGCAGGAAAAGATGTGGGAAACAGTAAGTGCAAAGGGCCTGGGGCAGGAACATGCTTGGAGAGTTGGGAGAAAAGTGAGGAGGCCAGCGTGGCTCAAGTGGACCATGAGAGAGGAGGGGCAGAGAGACGTGTCTGGCAGGTCAGCAGGGCTTTAGAGTCATGATAAGGAGTTTGGGTTTTACTCTAAAAGCAATGGGGAGCCAGTGAAGGCTTTAGTGCAGGAGGACTGCATTATTTGATTTACGTCTTTAAAGCGCATTCTGGCTGCAGGGCATGAGTTTGGAATGAGGGGATGAGGAGAGAAACCTGGGAGCCCAGGAGGAGGCTGCTCTATGTGATGGTGGGTAATGGGGCTTGCCCAGTGCAGTAGAGGCCGTGGAGAAACCTACGTGGGTTCAGGACACGTGTAGGAGATTGACTCAGCGTTCCAGCTCAGCTGAGGAACTCTGTTAAAATATGGGAACAAGGCAGAGTGAGGCGTGGCTGTGTCTGGTAATTCTCTTTTCTCTGGACACATTCACTGGGGGACGTCTGGGGAGAAAGAGGGCGCTGGACCGGTGCCCTGTGTAAAGGTCATAATATAATGCCAACGGCCCCCAAACCCTCTCAACCCCAAATACTCCCATAGGATCTTCACCCCTGGGCTTCCTTTCTGTGAGGGCAGCTTCCCCTGGCGTCTGCACACAGCCGAACGCGCATGTTTATTTTCACTAATTGATATAAATGACTTGCCTTTCACAGCCACGCATCAGTGCCAAGCCCATCTACATTAATTGGGTTGGAGGAGGAAAATTAAGTGCTTCAATTTGCCATTTTTCAAGATGAAAAATGGGAGAAAAGAAAATCACTCAGCTGAAAGAAAGGTGCTGTGAGTAGCTGAAACCAGAGGAGTCTGGGGTGGGGTGGGGTGCAGTGCGTGGGTGCGGGGGAAGGCTGGTGATGAGATCAGAGCCTGATGAACGTGTCCAGCAGCTGCACAAAATGGCAAGGTGCAGCTCACAGCAGGCCCTCTTCCAGTCTTCATGGCTGACCTGGAGGGCGCCACCACCCCACGCCCCTGGGACCCACAGGGGTTAGAGGATAGTTGCAAGAAGAAAAACCCCAGCTCCAACAGGCTTAAGCCAAAGGGGAGCAGATGGACTCACAGAATTGGAAGTTCCAAGTGTGGTGCTGGTGCAGGTCGGGCTGGATCCACGGAGTCGAGCCATTTTCTCCTGTCTTGCCTTGCAGCGCTGCTGTCTTCCTCTTCCCGTGCTGCAGGGGAGCTGCCACCCGCCCACGAGGCAGTCACAGGGAACACCTCCTCTTCCTGCTGGCTCCTGCAGCCTTCTTAGGACTCACCCTATTAGAACAACTTTGTGTGGTCAAAGATGGGCACAAAAATGTGTGTGCATCTTTGACCCAAACTCTGGGTGGTGGTATTTGCTCATGACCAGGGCTACCCCCGGAGGTGCCTTGATGTGAGCTATAAAAGGGTGTATTTTGTCCCGTAGAAGCAGCCCCATGGAAGGACCCAGCTTGGTGAGCAGGGATTTCAGCCTCTCAGTCGGGTGCCAATTTGTGGGATGCAACCTGCGCAGTGGTACCCGGTAGACTTGGATGTGCTTATTTCCAGGTCTGAACTGGGTGCTTTACCTGCGGCTGGTGTGGGGTCCACCCTGCCCAAAGCTCATGAACTGAGAGCGGAGCAGGGAGGTTCCCCCGAAGAAAATCGGGGCATCGTGACCACAAAGGGGAATTCGTTCATTCATTCCACTCATAATCAGAAAATGCTCACAAGTGCCTGGTTCTATGCAGGGAAAAAAGTGCACAAAAGTCTTGACCTTGTGGAATTTACAGCCCAGGTGGGGGCATGGATAAAGCATCAGTTACTGGGTTAGTTATATCGCAATCACGATTGTGCTATGAGGAAAGTACGCACTGACCAGGTGTGTCTGAGTAAGGAACTGATGGAGGTGAGTCGTGGATGGCCTGGGGAAGAGCAACCCATGAACAAGAAGGAGCAGGTGCAAAGGGCCTAGGGTCAGGAGGGAAATGACCCCCCCCCCGGGCCAGTGTGGGAGACTCTGCAGGGCCTTGTAGGATGCAGCTGTCACCCTAGGGGAGGTGTGCGGTGTGCTGTCACCCTAGGGGAGGTGTAGGATGTGCTGTCACCCTGGGGGAGGTGTGGGATGTGCTGTCACCCTAGGGGAGGTGTGGGATGCGCTGTCACCCTGGGGGAGGTGTGGGGTGCGCTGTCACCCTGGGGGAGGTGTGGGATGCGCTGTCACCCTGGGGGAGGTGTGGGGTGCGCTGTCACCCTGGGGGAGGTGTGGGATGCGCTGTCACCCTGGGGGAGGTGTGGGGTGCGCTGTCACACTGGGGGAGGTGTGGGATGCGCTGTCACCCTAGGGGAGATGTGGGATACGCTGTCATCCTGAGAGACGGAAGCACTGGAGGGATTCGTGCAGAGAAGAGACCTGAACTGATCTGAGTTCCAGTAGGATCCCTCAGGTGCTGCACAGAAGACAGACTGCTAGGCGCAAGCTGGAAGCAGGGAAGAGGCAACTGTGATAGTCCACAGAGGAGGGGTGCGGGGGGCCTTGTGCTTGGGCGGTGCCCGTGGTGGTGGAAGTGTTTGGGTCCTGGGTATAATCTGAAGGCAGAGCCCTCAGGTTTGCCTCGTGGATAGACAGACAGCAGATGTCTGCAGTAGTGGGGAAGCTCCCTACATACTGAACCCCAAAGTAGGGATGTCTTTGTGTAAGTGTAGTACACGGCCTGCATCCTCTCCTGTCATCAGCCACTTCGGCTCTTGGCTTTGCTGCACCCCCAGCTCTGTGCCCCTTGCCTAGAACCCCCTGTGTGGGCAGGTGAGCCTCTTAGGCAGGCCCTGCCCCCCCCCCCCAGAGGACACAACCCTCCCAGGCAGCCTTCCCCTCCCGCCTCTGCCAGCTCCACTGTTCAGATGCTCCAAGGGCAAACCCTGGGCTCCGTTAATGCACGGCGGGGAGTGACGGAAACTCAACTCAAGCCGGCTGAAGTGAACATAGGAAATTCACCAGCTTGTCGATGCGGCTTCTGACCCAGCTGGTGCAGACTCGGCAGTGTAACTGTGACTCAGTCTGCCTCCGTCCCTCACTCCGCTGTCCTCTGGGGTGGCTTCACTCTCAAGCTGATTCCCTCCAGGGAGCAGCTGACATGGCCCCAGCAGCCCTGGCTTCCATTTCCCCGGCTCCGCGGCCCCCATGCACAGGGAGGCTCTTTCCAACGAATCCTGCGAAAGCCCCAGGGTGGGGCCCATTTGGCCCATTTCGGGCGGGCTGTGCATGTCACAGCCATCAGGGTGGTCAAGAGGGTCGCCCATCCTGGGTGGCCATGGGGGTGGGCCATACACCATCCCTCTTCTTGGGGTAGGACAGCCCCACCCAGACCACATGATGTGCCATGTGAGGGACAGTGGAGTTCACAGTGGAAACCCAAGGAGACCAGGGTGGACAGACAAAATTAATAGATATCCACTAGAAATCCAATCTGTCCATGTCCCAGAGACACCGAACCAACAGGTTGTGTGTGTGTGTGTGTGTGTGTGTGTGTGTGTGCGCGTGCACATAGGAGATCTATTTTAAGGAACTGCCTCCCCAGTTGTGGTGGCTAGCAAGTATGAGACCCGTGGGCAGGCTGGCAGCCTGGAAATTCCAGGAAGAGCGGATGTTGCAATCTCAAGTCCCAAATTTGCTTCCAGCAGGTTGGAAACTCAAAGAGGAGTAGATGGCATGATTATAAGGCACAACTTCTTCCTAAAACTTTCAGACTTTTGCTGTTAAAAACACAACAACTCCAGCTGATGGGGTGAGGCCCAGCTGCGTTTTGGAGGTTAACCTCCTCTCCTTAAGTTCACTGATCCTAAATGCTACTAAATACCCCCACGGCAGCGTCCAGGCCAGTGTCTGAGCAAATGACCGGCCGCCAAGTTGACACATAAATGACCATCACTGTCCACGCCTTGTCGGTTTGGCCCCCTCACACGTCTCCAAATCAAATAAATCTCCACTCTTCATGTCCAAATAAAGACCACATCAAGGTCGTACTTATGCCTAACGTGGGTCGCTGTCCCGGGTACAAATGAAAGTGTGACAGCTCTCCCCGGAAGAGGGCAAGCCCGTGGGTGGCGCCGGCTCCTCTCGGCATCCTGCACCTTAAACACTATGAGGTAAAGTTCATACCGCTTGTGTTATATGATGAGAGAACAAGAGGGAAGAAGGATATGTTGCACACACGGGCGTATCCATAGCAAGAAATACCTGCGACCTGCAGTCCTCATGTCTGCACCTGGTATCGGGCCAGAGCTGGACTCTAACTGCCTTCTCCGGTGACCCAGCCCATGCTCCCCGGCCCTCAGCAAGCACTCTGCTGGTCCTGGGCCCAAGCAATCATTCCTGAAGGCGCTGGGCCATTAGCAGGAGAAACTGAGTCACAGGTGGGATGTGTCTCCTCGAGCGGCGTGGATCGTGGGTGGTGTCCAGCCCGGGACTACACTCCAGGCTCCTGGGGGAGCGCTGTCACCCCTAACGCCCTGTGAGCTCCAGGGGGCCCTGGGTTGGGGGGGAGGCCTCTCTTGGGTCATTGTACCCCCTCGTCTCAATAGGGTGAGCCCCAATCTGTGAACCCCAGAAGGCCGTCTGTGAAATGAGCAACCCCAGGGAGACCTCCTCCCCCAGTCCACACTTTCTGGGAACGGCCGACAGCTCCCCCGTGAGTGCTCCATCCTCGGGGGTGGAAAGTACAAGCGAGCACATCCCCGTGCAGACTCACTTATCGGGCCTCCCGACCCAGGGAACCTGCGGTGACACAGCAGGGGAGGAGGAGACCGCAGGGGGCAAGGGGGGAGGGCGGGGAGGAGGGGGGAGTGGGAGGAGGGTGGAAGGTGGGAGGAGGAAGGAGCGGGAAGAGGGAGGAGGGTGGGAGGAGGGAGAGGAGGACACCGCAGGGGGCGAGTGTGGGAGGGAGGAGAGCTGTAGGGGGTGAGCATGAGGGAGGATGGAGAGGGAGGAGGGTGGGAGGAGGGACGAGTGGGAGAAGGGAGGAGTGAGAGGAAGGCAGGGAGGAGGGGGAGGCGAGGGGGAAGGAGAGGGAGAGAAGAGGAGAAGGGGGAGGGGGCAAAGGGAGAGGAAGGAGGGGAAGGACGGGGAGGGGGAGGGGCAGGCCCAGGAGGCCACCGGAAGTTGGGGGCCACTCTCAGGGTTCAGGAAGAGGCCTGCTGCTCCCCCACACTCACACCTCCTCCCCACATGTGCCCGAGCACACCCCACAGATGCACATGCATTCACATATGTGTGCACCCACACCCACGTGTGAGTGCAAAGCCCATCTCCTGCACACACGCCCACACTTCCTCTTGCACAAATCCACAGAGCCGGGTGCTCTCACACATGCTCGGGTCGTCTTGCCCCCTCACACATGAGGATGTGCACATATGTCCTGAAACAACACGCACACAGGGCCGCACTGTGTGTGCACGCAGGGCCGTCACATCACTGGTTCCGAGAGAAACCGCCTGGGTTCAAGTCCCAGAACCACCACCGATGGCTATGACCGCCCACCTCAGCTGCAGGGAGCAGGGTGCAGAAGGGACACTGTGTCTGGCTCACAGCCTCCCCCTAGCACTCCTGCTCCCGTCACGGTTGTTGCCACATTGTGAACGAATGACAGGGTCTAAGGCCCGGGAGGGGTGGGCTGCTTGCTTCTTACGCCTGGGTGGGGTCCATGCTCCCAGAGCCGTGCGGGCTTCACAGCCCCGGGCACAGGCAGCTTTCCCGCCTGCCGAGGGGACCTCACCCCGTTTCAGCCCCCGGGGGCGGGGGTGAGCAGGCAGGGCTGGGGCGGTGGAAGGAAAACAGTGAAGCCCGCTGTCACCCCGCCCGGGGCCCGCCCCACCTGCCCCGGGAGCCTGGGAGCGCGCTTTCCTCCCACTTTTCTCTGGCAGCCGCGGACATCGTTTTGGGGACGAGCCAGTGCTTTGGCAGCTGAACGACCTCCGCTCCCCGGGCGGGTCCCTCGGCACTGCTGGCTTCACTGGGGGCCTGGGGGTCCCACCCCTGCAGGGCTGCAGCCTCCTCGGCAGGGTGCACCCAACGACCCCATTTTGTGTCCCTGCCGGCTACCAGCTCCATGCCTCAGGGTGGCGGGGTCCCCTCCGGCCACCTCGCTCCCTCTGCTCCAGCAGCGGGCTGCCCTTGATGGGGGAGATGGGCAGAGGGAGGTGGAGGGAAGGCGGGCGGGGCGGGCGGGGGCAGCCAGCGCGGGGGCTGGGGCGGCGGGGCCGGCTGGGTGTGGCCGAGGCCTGGGCAGCATTCAGGACCACTTGGCCCCCGGGATCCAGGGCTGGCCCAGCTTGGCGGTGCTCCACCTTCAGGTCAAGCCGTCGGCCTTCAGGAGCAGCCGTCAGAGCCTCGCCCCAGGCTGGAATTCGAGACCCCCCCACCCATCTTTTGGTGTCCTGGGCCCCTACTTCAGCAGGTGGTGACGTCAGCATCCTGGGCGCTTGGCCTCCCCGATGGGGCCGGCGGGGGAGGGGCCAAGGTGGGGACAGGGGAGCTGGGTGGGGACGGCTCCTTCTGGGCAGCCAGTGAGCCTTGCTGGGGGCCGTGGGCTGGAGTGGCACTTGGAGACGGAGGGTCTGGCTACTTACCTTGGGGATCAGAGGACCCGTGTCTGACACCTCCTTGGCTCCCGGTGCCCCGACAGATTGCTACAGCCCCCCAGCCAGCAGTGCCCGGGGGCCCGCCTGGGGAGGGGGAGTCACTCAGCTGCCCAAAGCACTGACTCCATCCCCAGAACAATGTCCGCTGCTTCCCTCTGACCCTGTTGTTGTGAAGCTCCCGGAAGCCAGCAGGAGCGCTCCCCGCCCCTCCTTGGCCCGCTGTGTTGTGCTAACCACACGCCTTGGTTACGAGCCAGGCTAATAAACCCCCAGTGCAACTACACGGCAGTGCCCCAGCTCAGACTCTCCCCTGTGGGGGTGTCAGGCAGGCACCCCTGTGCAGCCCCACCCCAGGCTGTCAGCACAGTGAATCACCTTCCTCCAGCACAGAGGCAGAGGGTGTCCCGAGACTTCCACAGATTCTGAGTTGCTGACATGATTCTAGAAAGATCCCCCTGCCAGGCTGGCCTCATGCCCCGAGGGGCTTCCAGGACCAACAGAACCATCCCTTACACCCCTACGTGACAGACAGCAGCCCGAGGTCCAGAGCGGGGCTGACTGCTCCCATTTTGCAGATGAGAAAACCGAGGCCCAAAGGTGAAGTGATGATGCCTGGACTCAGGACAGAGCTGGGACTGCAGGTTGGACCTCCAGAGCTTCTTCCAGGCAGAAAGGTCTTTCTTACCACCACGGCGGGTCCAGCACAGCACGACTCTGTGCTCTGACGGGTCAGACCTCGGTCAGGCGATGACCAGGGCGCCAGTGGCCTTGCCACACCTTCTGCCTCCACGATTCCCTGAGAGCAAGAGGGTTGCCTAGCAACCAGTGCCGGGCTCTTCTCTGGTCCCACAGGGAAAGCCACACCAGGGTCCCGAATGCTGAACTTGAGGGAGCCTCGGTACTTGGATTTCAGATGGTTGTGGCTCCTGGAGCAGAGGCAGCAGGGTGACCTGTGCTCAGATCCCTGCACCACGAGGCCTTGGGCAGCTTCCTCCAGCCATCTGTCTGCTCTCTTGTAGAATGAGGACCATAGCAGCATCTCCTTTGGAGGGCTGCCTGAGGGTCAGGTGAGGGGACCTGTGATCATGGGCTCAGTCAGGGGAGCCCCCGGAACCTTGGGGTGGAGGTGAACATCACCACATCTGCCAGCCCTGCCCCCCAGTCTCCCACCTCCCCGTCTCCTAGGTACACCCTCTGGGTAGAAAGAATTCACAATGCAGGCATCAGCCCATGTCACTTCCCCCAATAACTGTAATGAGCCCTCGGCCCTCGAGGTCAAGCACAGGTCCTCATGTCTGCTGCAATCCAGGACCCAGGCCCTGCCTTCCCGGTTCCAGCCGCAGGGGCCCTTTTCATTCCCAGACACGCACGCTCAGTCCAGCCTCGGGACCTTTGTCCCCGGCCACTCCTTCTGCCTGAACATCCTTCCCCCAGAGCAACTGTAAGACGTCCTGAGCTCGTAGTGTCTCTCCTCAAACGTCTCCTCTGGAAAGAAGCGTCCCTGGGCATCTGGTCTAAGGTAGACCCCTTCCCTCTTTCCGTTTCTGTCCCTGTTACTCCTTCATGTCACTTATCACTGCCCGGGACGCCTTAGTCCCGTGGTCGTATTCTTATGCAGGTTCGGGAAGTTTTCGGGTTTGGCATTGTCCAGACAAGGTAAGTCAGAAATGAGAAAAGTAAAGTCCTAGGGCATGGGCTGGGCTCCCTCCACCGGGGTCGCCCAAAGCTGCTGCTGAAGCGGAGTCTGAGCTCAGCGCCCCTGAGCCCGTGGGTGGGGTCCTGAGACCCCAGGGCTGGCCAGCGTTTGCAGGAGAGCTTGCTGCATGCTCATGTGAAAGGAACGGGTCAGCTCACCGCAGAGTTCGTCCCAGATCCCGGTTTACAACAAGGAGGGAGGATGAAGGCGAGGGAAGAGAATGCATCCTCCTGCCTTCTCCAAAACTTGCCTTAATTGTAAAAAGGACAAAAGCTGGCTGCCCCCCGACCTGCTGGACCCTTGTCCTGGAACACAGAGGCATTCACCCGCAGTCAGCAGTTCCATGCTGTGGCAGCAGTAAGCAAGCAACCTGCCATACGGTTTCTAGTTTTTAATGTGTCCAAAACCAGTGTCTTAAGGCGCTTACGTCTCTGTCCTACTAACTTTGGGTGCGCCTGCCCGCCGGCAACCCCGCCAGACATCTGCTTGTTCCGTGCACGCACCTCCGCCCAGCTGGGGAGAGTTGTGTTAATCTGCTCTCAAACTCCAATTTTTAACAAGCCTCTTAAATGATAGAGGCATTTGTGCATAAATCGCACACGGTAAGTCTCCCCCTGGGTCACTAACCTGATTTATTAAAAAGTTGTAACTACCGAGCTCTATGTACCGGCATCTGTAACACAGAAACCCGTGAGCTCCTCTCCCTCGCAGCCCCTGCCCTAATGCAGACCGATGGCTCAGAAGGGAGGTGAGAACGGGTGCCAACTATAAAGGCCACAGTAAATATTTTAAATGCAGCCAGGCCGGCCAATCAAGTCTGTTTTCTCCAACATTAGCCTGGGGACGTGGAGACTAACAGACCTGGTTTCCTTCCACCACCAAACCTTGCTGCGTGGCATGGGGGGAGCACCCCGACACCTCTCTCTGCCTGCACCCTGACACCTCTCTCTGCCTGCACCCCACCGATGGGACTTGGCTCCATGCCCAGAGCTCCGGCCTCCGCGTGCCACCCCCTCGCGCCCCCCCAGTGAGAGGGTCCTGGCCGTCTCAGGGCACCACCTGCACAGTTATTGGGCTGATATTGTTGTGAAATGGACTCACTTAAAAACTTTAGCCTCAGACCAAGCACTATTGTCTATGAAGTCACAGATTTGATGGGTGAGTTCTGTTTTTCTAGAACACTTGAAAAGTGCCGGTGTTTCCTGCAGCTCACCTGGGAAATGCTGCTTGACTCCACATGCCAGAGCTCAGAGCAGATGATGGTCACTGAAGCTCAGAGCGGGCCTGGTACACTAGAGGGCCCCTAAAGACTTGGACTCGGCCTTCCAGTCCAGAGACCCGGAGTCGGAGAGCAGCGCTGGTGGGGAGCGATACACACACATCCCTGGTCCCCACTGGCCCCATTCCTGGGCCCCACTTCCGGCAGACACAGGGGACCCATCTGGAAGGATATCGAAGGAGAACATGTCTTGATGTGCTTGCTTTTGCAAAATTATGAGCAAATAATTAGATTTTGTGATGTCAGGCACTCTTCCGGACAGTGAGCATAACGGGGCTGGGGTGAGTGAACTCAGCCTTGACTCTGATCCTTATCTCGGCTCCAGCGTCCCTTGTCCCGCCTCCTACTGCATTCTCCTAGCAGGGCTTCCAGCAAGCGCTGCCAGCCCCTCCCCTGCCCATCCTCTCAGCCGCTGCAGGGGTCCTTTCCCTACGCCGGGTCACATCGCCGTACTCTGTCACTCCAGTTCTCTAGAGACCCCCCGTCACTCGGTGTAAAAGCTGCCGCGCCTGTGTGGTCCACAGGGCCCACCGCGACCTGCCCCCAGCCCCGGGCTCCCGTCAGTCCCAGCGTCTACCACTCCCCACCCCTCTCGTTCTGTTCCTCAAACACGCCTAGGGCTCTCCTGCCCCAGGGCCTTTGCACTTGCTGGCTCCCCTCCTGGACCGCTCTCCCCTGGGTATCCGCAGGCTCGTCCTCTGCCTTCAGTTTCTGCACGTGTCATCTCCTCCGAGAGGCCCGCCCTGGTCCCACGTCCAAGAGCACACCCCTGTGGCCGGATGCTGGACACAGGACAGACTTCTCAGAACACCTGTCTAAAGCCCTCCTACATACATGCGTGCACACGCATGAGTGTACGCACGCCCGCGTGTAGATGAGGGGGAGTGTCCTGAGGATTCACAGCGAACTGGAAGTGAAGGGGCCTCTGGGGTGACGCATGTCAGCAGTGAGTCGGGAATGAAGTTGGGAAAACTTTGCTTTGTGATATTTAAATATTTCAAATATTCAAATCGTATAATTCATGTCATTAAGAGTAGTAAGGGAGGGGTCAGTGAGGACAAGGAATACTGCCTGAGCAACTCAATATCCCCTACCAAGAAGTTGGTTAAACTGCACAGTGGTTAAAAATGTGGGCTCTGAGTTCAAATCTTGAACTTATAAGGTGTACACACAGTATACTTATATACATACAATTATAATAGATACATGACAGATACATATAAATAAATATAAATGCATATATGATACATGCATGCATGTTTATATATAACAGACACATATAAACATATAAAACATATATCATCATATATAAATAGAGGCACACACAGAGGTACTGTTATGGCCTCTGTGAGTCTCCTGCGTCTTCCTCACAGCCATTGCTCCCTGTGCTATACCAGCATGTCTTATAATCAACACATATTTTGTTGATTTTCATCAGGGGTCATTGATGCAAAATTACAATCTGAGTCCAGCGTGAAACTTATTTCGACGATGGAAGCTCCAGCAAATGCCTACTGTTCTCAAGAGAGAAAAGCTGGCGTGCACTGAGGAGCGGCCATTGCTTCTTTCCTTGCCCCCTCCCACCACCTGCACTGCTGCGCCCTGGCGAGTCCGCACCCCCCACCTGGGTGTCACATCGGCCTCCCCCACGACCCCCCAGCTTCCTCCCTTGCCCCGACACCCGTCCTGCCCTGGAAGCCAGAGTGCTCCTGTTGGAACCGAAGTCAGGCCGTCACCCTCCCCTGCCTAAGGCCCCCTAACTTGGGTCCCTCTCACCTAGAATAAAATCCCAAACCCTCACCACAGCCGAGAAGACCAGTACGGTCTGGCCTCTCTAAGCTCGAGTTCACTTTGCAAAGTTCTGCCCAGAAACCAAACTCCCGGCCTGTTATTCCGGTCTGACAATGCCCCCTCCATGCCCCGTGCGGCCCCTTCTCCGGGCTGCCATGCTCCTGTGCGCCACACTGCCATCACAGCGCTGGACGCTGAGCGCTTCTTGGCCACAAATTCTGTTTTGAAAGACTCCCTGAAATGCACCTATACTCACACCCAATAGCACATACTGTTATATGAGGAGTAACCTGGTTTCACACAGATCATCTTTCCTTGGCAGCTACAAGACTAATTCATGTTTTTAATAACTGATTTGCAATAGGCTCGTCACCACAATTTAAGAGGTGACTGCAAAGTCTCACCCAAAAATGCTTATATCTGCTGCGGGCAAGCATGCTTTCGTCTCCACTGTCCTTTGACAGTGGACAGACGCTAAGGGCCCACCCTCACCTCGGCAGGCACACCTGACCACACCTGATGAGACCCTCCGGCTGTGTCTCAGCCCCTCAGTCCAGCCTCACGCTCTGCCTCCCCTCCCCAGGCTCCCTAGGCTCCAGCCGCGCCTGCCTTCGTGGTCCTGCCTCAGGGCCTTTGCACAGGATGGTCTCATCTTTCTCCAGGACTTTTTAATAGTGCCTGGCATTGATCAAGAGTGAAAAATAGCTGATTAGTTGAGGACGGTATATAGGGTTTAGTGAAGAGAAGTGAGACAAAAGAGACAAAGGAAGGTTAGACTGGGATCAAAAAGCGAGCTAAAAGTCCCCTGGAGTGGGACCGAGCCAGCAGAGCTTCCTGTTGTGCTTGACTCTGAGGACACCTGCATGGCAGCCGCACTCACAGGTGTCTCCTCATGCCCCTGAGAAGCCTTGTGCATACAGAGAAGCCCATAACTCAGGGCAGGAGAACCATGGTTTTGCTTAGGAGGCACAGAAGGAGTCTGGGGATGGTTTATATGGTGAGCCAAGGAAGAGGCCCAGGGTTGGCTTATGTGGGAATAAGGTCTGCGAGTGAAGTCCTGGGGCACCGAGGGCATGAGCCCCTCATGCCACCATCCATGGAGGTGAATGAAACCTTCATACACACATGCGTGCACACGACGCAATGCTCATGCCCACACATCACACACGCACGCACATCTCACACATGCTCATGCCCACATGCACATGTTTATGCCTACACGTGCAAGCCCACCACACATGCATGCCCACCACACATGCATGCCCACCACACATGCAAGCCCACCACACATGCATGCCCACCACACATGCATGCCCACCACACATGCAAGCCCACCACACATGCATGCCCACCACACATGCATGCCCACCACACATGCGTGCCCACCACACATGCGTGCCCACCACACATGCATGCCTACCACACATGCGTGCACACAACGCAATGCTCATGCCCACGTGTGCATGCACACACACAGACCGGCTCCTTTCGTTCAGTGTCAGCTCAGGTCCTCTGTGAGCCCCTCCTTGCTGGCCAATCCAAAGGGACCCCGGCCTCCCTGCACATCATCCTCTGATTTTCACTGTAGTATTTATTCCTTCTTGAAAGTGTCTTAAGTATTTGCTTGCTACTGTGCTGTTACCTGACTCCTGCTCTCCACGGGTAGGAGACACACCTCTCACTCCAGCCCCCACGCCCTAGAACAGGGGTCTGCAAATGCTGTGTGTCAAAGGTGCAGCTAGCAAATATCTGAGGCTCTCTGGGCCATACGGTCTCTGTCACATAATCTTCTCTATGTTTCACAACCCCTTATATGTTAAAAAGAAAAAAACCCTAAACCCTCCTAGCTGTCAAGCCATACAAAAACAGGCCACAGCTGTAGTTTGCAAATTCCTGTCCTAGAAGATGGCCCTGCATGGAGCAGGCACTCGCTAGGAATTTGCGGGAAACAGTGACTTGGTCATGTTCTCCTTAAGCCTCTGGAGAAGCCCAGGAACAGCTCTACAGGAGGGACAGCCTGGAGACCCCTCCCTGATGCCCAGCTGCACGTCCACATGAGGGGGCGACCTTGCATCTGGGTTTAAATCCACTTCTACAGGAATGCTCCACGTCTACATGGCCGCCCCGCCCCAGGAGCCTTAGACAGGCGTGGGGACC
>PVIY010041257.1:0-21773 GCA_004026745.1 Myrmecophaga tridactyla
AACTAATTGTGGTGGTGTGTTTGGAAATTTATAGCTTTTTTGTATATATGTTATTGCTCACAAAAAAAAGAAGGAAAAAAAGTCAATTGTGATGATAAAAAAGTATTTAAGCCCTCTAGCCTCCTATATTCTGGAGCAGCTAGAAGGAAAACATACGAGAGGATCATATGGTAGCCCATGACAAACTCTGGGGTCTATCCTGTAACCACTTTTTGATGAGTGCTTTGAAACCTATTGTTTTTTTTTATTTCTTGGCTTTGTACATATGCTATATTACACAATGAAAAAAGGTTAAAAAAATGTGGTTGGTCAATTTTGATTAGATGATTTCCATGAAGATGTCTCCATCCATTCAAGGTGGGGTTGTTCACTGGAGCCTTTTAAAGGGAACCATTTTGGAAAAAGCTTGAGAGCCACCAAAACTGACAGAGCCAACATAACAGACAGAGGCCCCAAGAAGCCATTGAGGATTTCTGGAGAGAAAGCCAACAGACATTGCCATGTGCTTTCTCAGTTGAGAAACTCTGAACATCATTGAACTTTTTATACCAAGTTATCTTTCCCTGTATGGCTTAAGTTGGACATTTTCATAGCCTTGCCTTAATCTGAACATTTTCACAGCCTTAGAACTATAAACTTGCAATTTAATAAATTTCCCTTATTGAAAGTCTTTTTGTTTCTGCTATATCATATTCTGGCAGCTTACAAACTATAACAGAACTATTGCTAATGATCTTGCTAAAGATATTCCTATACATATAGTTATATGTATTTCTGTTGAATTTATACCTAGGAGTACACTGCTTGGTATAAGGTATACATTTATTCATAACTAGTCTTTGAAGCCATTTTCTAAAGATGTATTCCAATTTGAAATCTTAACAGGGGTGTATGAGAATTCCAGTTTTTTCACTCCCTCCTCATATTTGACATTGTTGCCTTTTTTTCTGAGCATTTAGTTTTATTCTGTGGGTGATTCTAATTTGCATTTTTCTCACAATTGATGAAGTTAATTACATTTTCACATGTTGTTGTCTACTTCTCCTTATTTGGAAATAAATAGCTTGTCTTTTCTTTTGTTGTTCTTTTTTTTTTTATCAGCCTAAGAATTTGTAGACATTCTTTATGTATTTTGGATACAAATTGTATTAGTTTGGATCTTCTGGGAAGCAGGCACCAAGATGAGATCATATGCATAAGAGATTTAATGGGGGAAGGAAGGGGAAACATTGGAGAGAGCCTTAAGACAACACTGCAGTTTATTACTTGTGGAAGGAGTTAGTGAAAAAGGAGAGTATTGCAGGAAGAATTTTGGAGTGCAGTATTTACATGTATTGTATGCCCTCCACTAAGTAAAAAGAAAACATGGATATGGTTAAGAATTATAGAGTTTTATCAAAAATACTTTCTGTGATATAAATTAGAAGAATAATTAGCATGACCCTGAAAATGACCTATCCACATTTAAGGTAAAATTGTATGTACTGAGATTTTACTTCTTAAAACCTGAAATCTGTAATTTTTCTAATTGTAATGAAAAAATGAAAACTGATTATTGATTTCATATCATTATGTTTATATTTGGTAGCAATAGGGCATTAAATTGTAAAAAACCCCCAAAAGAAAACATCAGTAATATTTTCTGCATGTGATAAAAAGGTAACTCATAGAAATATATTGAACAAATTGGTAATTGAAATATATCTTATTACTTCACTGGAATTTAGATTTAACACTATAATGTGATTTAAAAAAAACATTTAGGGCAGTGCAACATTGACTCAGTGGCAGAATTCTTGCCTGCCATGCAAGATACCTGGGTTCAATTCCCAGAACCTACCCATGCCAAAAAAAAAAAAAGAAAAACATTTGATGTCAGGATATGTGTAGTCTGTGTTTGACTCTGCTTGAACAAGAAACATAATCTTGCTTCACTGCAATTGTTTATAAGCTTTTTTAACTTATAACATTAAGAGGACTAAAGAACAGTATTGTTGCTGCTGATAAGAGAAAAAAGTTTTCTCATATATTGCTAATGGAAACATCTGTTTGTGAAACAACCAAGAAATATCTGAAACCAAAAGTGGACCGTTAAGTCTAATCCTTTTGAGAATAAAATATGTGTATATAAGAATAGCTGAACATAATTGTTTATTGCAGTATTATCTGTAGTGGAAAAAGCTCTCAAGAAAATGAATGCCTGCCATTAGGAAATAGTGGAATAAACTGGAGATTCCAATGATACCAAATATTAAACAGCCATTAACAAATTAATTGGATTAATGTAAGATGAGTGTGCTAGTTTGACACTGATATCCCCCAAAAAACCATTTTATTTCCCTAATCCATTCTTGGTTAAGGTGGAAACCTTTAATTAGATTGTTTCCATAGATATTGACCCACTCAATAGTGGGTATGACATTTTAGTTAGATTACTTTCATGGAGATGTGCCATGCCCAATTTGGGGTGTGGCCTTTTAATTAAATGGAGATGTGACTTCACACATTCAAGGTAGTTCTTGATTAGTTTAATAGAGTCCTTTAAGAGGGGAAACATTTTGGAGAAATCTCAGAAGTGTCATAGACACAGATATTTGGAGATGCGTGGAGTGCTGAAAGAGATCCTTGGAGTGCTGAGACACCAGGACACAGGTGCTATTGATCTGTGTCTATTGCAGATGCCTAGACACAGATGTTTTGAAATACAGAGCCCAGATGCCTAGACACAGATGTTTTGAAATGCAGAGCCCAGCAGAAATTGCCATGCACCTCTATATGAGATGCTAAGTAAGGCAGAACCCAGAGTTTTTCCCTGAAGAAGCTAAATGAAGTCCCACAGATGCTTATAGAGGAAGTCACTGGAATCAGAAGCTGGAAGCAATGGAATTGGGAACAAAGACCAGCAGATGCCAGCGCATGCCTTCTCATGAAACAGACATTGGATTTTCTTGAGTCAAGGTATCCTTCTCTTGGAACATTAGTTTTGACATTTTATTGCTTTAAAACTGAGACAAAATAAAGTATCAGTGGCTGAGAGATTCCAGAGTTGAGAGGTCATCCTGGAGTTTATTCTTATGATTAAATAGATATCATCTTTTTAGTGAAAGCATAACAGAGAGGCTAGGGGGAACTGCCTGAAAATGTAGAGCTGTGTTCCAGTAGCCACGTTTCTTGAAGATGATTGTATAATGATATAGCTTTTGCAATGTGACTGTGTGATTGTGAAAACCTTGTGTCTGATGCTTCTTTTATCTACCTTATGGACAGATGAGTAATACATATGGGTTAAAATAAATAAATGATAGAGGGAACAAATGTTGAAATAAATTTAGTAGATTGAGATCTAGTGATCAATGAAAGGGAAGGGTAAGGGGTATGGTGTGTATGAATTTTTTTTTCTGTTTTCTTTTTCTTTCTTTTTCTGAATTGATGCAAATGTTCTAAGAAATGGTCATGATGATGAATATACTATATGATAAAAAAAGGAATGTTCATATTGTTTGTTGATTGGTTTTAACAAAATTTTTTTTAAAAGAACTGTAGACTTGTAACTCATAAATTGCCTTTGTGGAAGCCAGTCCATTTCTAGTATACCTCATTTCCTGTAACATTGACAAACTAAAACAATGAATTAGATAGATATCACAGAAGTACTGAGTATAAAGAGAGAGATACAGAAAATTGTAGAAATGTTGTTATCCTTCACAGAAATATATGTACAGAATCATATGAGCACAGAACAAAAAATGTGAAAGATGTTAGATAACATATGGGTGGTTACATAATGGAGATGAAGGGAAGAAGACAATGAACAGGGTAATAAGATTACAAAAAAATCAAATGCACAAAAATGGAACGTTTCATAATATTGTACTGATATATATTATATAAGTATTTGTAAATATAAGTAAACATGACCTCAGTAAAGAAGTCTTTTAATTGCCTCTGGAATTAATATTGTACATCATAATTTGGTAAAATTTCATCTATCTAAAGATTTAGTTTTATTCCTTGTTGTTTCTGTTTCTAAGCACTTGTTATTGTCTCCTGCCTTTTAAATAGATTTTGAATAGTTTGCCACCAGATAGCAGACTGATCACCTTGGGAAATGGTGGCATATCAGGGACAGAATGTGGGTCTCTGTTGCTAGAAGATTGGGTGCTCAGCAGTGGCTGTAGCCAGTTTGGTGTTGGTGAGTGGAAGCCCATGTTGCTGAGCCCATGTATAACCCCTACCTCTACTACCATGACCACTTATTTCATGAGTCCATTGGGCAATGACAGGAGTGGCTGGGGAAAAAGGATAACTTGTGTCCACAGAATTGGTCATCTTATCCATTTGATTATTAAAATCTTCCTCTTTCAAAATAACCCTTTGGTAAACATTCACATGGTATGCAATTATCTTCATGTTCTCCTGCCCACACAGAAAAGTCTCTCCACATAACTCTTCTCCATACCTCTTTGTTGCCAATTTTCCAATCACTCTCCTTTCAAGTCCTTGACAATCTACCCAAACCATTAGCAACAGTCGGTATGCAAATGCACCTCTGGCTAGTTGTCCTTCCAAGCAAAATGAACAACCTGGTGAATTTCTCAAAGTTTCCCCCATTGGGAGGATTTCCCCTTACCACTCTCCTTCAAGGAGATCCTAGAAAGGGGCTTGTGCTGGTTTGAAATGATGTATGTACCCTAGAAAAGCTATATTTTAATCCTAATCCCATTTTGTAAAGGCAGCTCTTTCTTCTAATCCCTATTCAGTATTGTACGCTTGAAACTGTAATCAGATCATATCCCTGGAGATGTGATTTAATCAAGAGTGGTTGTTAAACTGGATTAGGTAGAGATGTGTCTCCACCCATTTGGATGGGTCTTGATTAGTTTCTGAAGTCCTATAAAAGAGGAAACATTTTGGAGAATGAGAGATTCGGAGAGAAGAGAATGCTATAGCACCACGAAGCTGAGTCCACCAGCCAGTGATCTTTGGAGATGAAGAAGGAAAATGCCTCCTGGGGAGCTTCATGAAACAGGAAGCCAGGAGAGAAAGCTAGCAGATGATGCCGTGTGCGCCATGTGCCTTTCCAGATGAGAGAGGAGCCCTGACTGTGTTTACCATGTGCCCTTTCATTTGAGAGAGAAACCCTAAACTTCATCAGCCTTCTTGAACCAAGGTATCTTTCACTGGGTGCCTTAGACTGGAGATTTCTATAGACTTGTTTAATTGGGACATTTTCTCAGCCTTAGTACTGTAACCTAGCAACTTATTAAATTCCCCCTTTTAAAAGCCATTCCGTTTCTAGTATATTGCATTCTGGCAGCTAGCAAAACTAGAACAGGGCTGAAGTGCTGTACCTGTTCACTTTGTACCACTTCCATTTCATAATGGAGTGCTCTTGAGCACTCTCAACTTTATGGCTTTGTGGTTCAGACAACATCAAGCTCATGCTAGGCAACACAGGTGTCATGGTAACTTCGTGGCCCAAGATTAAACACCCAATCTCTTCTAGGGCACAGTAGCATGCCAAAAGATGTTTCTAAAGAGAGTAGTTATCTACAGAAGATGATAAAGCTTTCTTCCAAAATCCTAAGGGCCTGTGTTGTGGTTCCCCTATAGGGGCCTTCCAAAGGCTCCAGACAGCATCTATATTACCACTGACACTTCCAGTACCATTTGATCTGTTGAATCACATGACTGAACTTGCAAAGCAGTATCAACCTATCGCAGGATCTCTATTTGTTCTGGTCTCCACTGAAAATTAGCAGCTTTTCTGGTCACTTGGTAAATGGGCCAAGGTGGCACACCCAAATGAAGAATATGTTGTCTCCAAAATCCAAAGAGGTCAACTAGGCATTGTCTCTCCTTTCTGGTCATGGGAGAGGCCAAATACAACAGCTTGTACTTCACTTTAGAAGATATATCTTGACATGACCCACATCATTGAATACCTAGAAATTTTATTGAGTGGAAGGCCCCTGTATTTCTATTAGATTTGTGTCCCATCCTCTGACACACAAATCCCCTGCCAATAAGACTAGATTAGTTGCTACTTCTTGCTTCCTAGATCTGATGAACATAACATCAATTTAATAGACCATTGTGATGCCTTGAGGAAGGGAGAAATGGTTAAAATCAATACTGTCAAGATTATGACATAGGACTGGAAATTTGATATACCCTTGTGGTAAGACAGTAAAGGTATACTGATGGCCTTGCCAGCTAAATGCAAACTGTTTCTGGTGGTCCTTACTAACAGCCACTGAGAATAAAGTATTTGCCAGATCAATAGCAGCATACCAGCTTACCAGTAGATGTGTCGATTTGCACAAGCAATGATACCACACCTGGAATAGCACCTACAATTGGAATCACCAACTGATTAAGTTTAAACTAATCCCCTGCCATCTGCCAAGATCCATCTGTTTCTGAACAGGCCAAATAGGACAGGTCAAAGGAAATGAGGTGGAAATCACCATCCCTGTATCCTTCAACTTCTTAAGAGTGGCACTAATATCTGCAATCTCCCTAGGAAGCCAGCATTGCTTCTGATTTACTATTTTGCTAGTTAGGAATAGTTCTAGTGGCTTCTACTGTGCCTTTCCTCTTACTCCATGAGTCAGGGGACCAATTGGGGATTCTTCCAGTTCTTGAGTATGTCTATTCCAATAGACATTCTGGAACTGGGGAAACGGCCACAGTTTTGATCTGGGGACTCACTAGAACCACTGTGAGATGGACATGAGATGAAACTCTATTGGTCAGCTAACCTTAATAAGCCCCTATTCTGGAGCACCAGTTTGATGTTTTGGGTTTCCTGGAATTAATGTCACATCTGAGACAATGTCTAATAACCCCCCAAATATCTGATCATTTCCTTTTCCCCAGTGCACCGTTATCCTGGTAAATGGTTGTAGGTCTGCTTGGGGAAAGCTGGGAGAAACATTAACAGTATAAATTTTAGGCAGTGTAACAGTGTCCTTCCCCAAGGGAATCTGGCCTCCCCCTTATCCAAGAGACTCTTAGTCTGTTAACTGTCTCAAGTATGGAAATTCATTAAGGGGCTATAATTTTGTGTTTTTGTAATTTAAGTTAGACTTTTATTCACTTGTTATAGAAGAAATCTTCTATAACAAACAAGAATTTCATAAACTTCCCATCTATTTTAATTCGAGGTACCCCATGATCTATGATGCAGTAGTTAAGGCCATAAATCTTTGTAAGTCAGATTATTTTGACTGCTGTTTTGAGTCTGCTGTCAAATATGGTAGCCATGCCCACTTTGCCTTTGGTGATTAAGTGCTGTCATGTGGCTTCTGACAACTTGGGATTTGATCATCCTTTGTGTTCAAGGATTCCAACTCAGTGGTAGAAGTTCCCTCAGTAATAACTGACCAAAGTGTCTTCCACAGAAGTTGCATCATTTTACATTCCTACAAGCAATGAATGAGTGCTCTTATTTCTCCAATACTTGTAACTTTCAATTTTTTTTTCAGTAGCCATTCTAGGGTGTGCCATGGTATGTCATTGTGGTATTGATTCACATTCCCCTAATGAATAAAGATGCTGTGTGTTTTTTTCTTGTGTTTTTGTTACTTTTTTGCTACTTTGAAGATGTGTCTACTCAAGTTTTTTGTTCATTTTTAACAGGGTTGTTTGTCATTTTGTTGTTGAGTTGAAGGATTTCTTTATATATTCTGAATATCAATATTTTGTAAGATACATGGTATCTAAATATTTTGACCCACTGTATAAATTGTAATTTTGCTTTCATAATAAATGTCTTTGAGGCACAAATGTTTTTAATTGGATGATATCCAGTTTACTTAGTTCTTTATTTTGTTGCTTGTGTTTTGGTTGTAAAGTCTAAGAAACTATGATGTATTAGTATTCTCTAGGGAATAAGGTCCAACAGAAGATACCTGTAAATATGAGATTTTATAAAGATGTCTCATGCAATTGTGGGGATACACATGCCCAAATTCTACAGGGCAGGTAGCAAGCTGATAGCTCCAATGAACGTCTTAATGAATCCCCCAGGAGAGGTTGACTACCTAAAGCAGAGAGTGATGTGTTCTTTTCCAACTTCTCCTTTAAAACCTTCAGCTGATTAGATTAAATATGACTAATTGTGGAATACACTCCCCTTGGCTGACAACAGATGTAATCAGCTATGGATTTAATATGATTTAATAATCTGCATTCTGGTTTATTAACAAGCTATGAAATGTCCTTACAGTAAAGGTTAGGCCAGTGCTTGCTTGACCAGACAACTGGGCACCATCTCCTTGCCAAGTTGTCATGTGAACCCTAACAGTAACACATGGCCTAACACAAAGCCCTAAAGATGGTTCCCTATGTCTCCTTCTAGGAGTTTGAGAGTTCTAGCTTTTTCTACATTTAGGTCAATGATCCATTTTGAATTGTTTTTTGTATATGCTGTGATGTAGGGGTCTACTTTCATTCTTTTGCATCTTTTCCATTTTTCCAGCACCATATGTTGAGAAGGCTATTCTTTCCCAATTGAACGGTATTTGTTCCCACATCAAAAATAAGTTTACCATAAATGTGAGGGTTCATTCCTGAGCTCTCAATTTGTTTCCATGGTTCTACATTTGTGCCAGTGTTATACTATTTTGATTACTTTGGCTTTGTAATAATTTCTAAGAAAGGAAGTTTGTGCCCTCCAACTTTATCCTTCTTTTTTATTATGACTTTGGCTATTCAGGGCCCCTGAACCTTAATGTTCCATATAAATTTGAGGATTTGCTTTTCCATTTTTTGAAAGAATTTTCTTATAATTTTTATTGGGATTGCATTTAATCTGGAAACTGTTTGGGTAGAATTGAGAGCTTAACAATATTTAGTTTTCCAACCCATGAACACAGAATGTCCTTCAATTTATTGAGGTCTTCTTTGATAGCTTTTAGCAATGTTTTTTAGTTTTATGAGCAAAAGTCCTTTTAGTACAACCTTGGTTAGATTTATTCCTAGATAGTTGATTCTTTTAGTTGCCATCATAAATGGAATTGTTTTCTTGATTTCTTCTTCTGATTGTGGTAAGAGAGCAGACTTTTCTTTTGGTTTAGTTGATGAATATTGGCAGATATATCAGAAAGGATGTTTTCAGACTTAAGTTCCTGAAGTGCCAAATCAAACTTCCTTAAGTTGCAATAAATGCAGTCTGGCTGATTTAGAAACTCCGCAATGCCTTCTGTAAGCTAATATCACCTTCGCTGTTGGACTAATTTTCATCAATATGATATAACAGTTCCAGAAAGAGTAAAGTGACAAGATATCCCCCTGCTAAAGCATTTTCACCTGCATTGTCTCTCTTGATGTACGCATGCCCCCCAAGGATCATGCATAGTAGAGTTCATAGCTCTCAATCTAAGTCTAAGAAAGGGTGTAAAGACACAGCCCAAATCTCTTCATACTTAGTCCTGAGCACTTTTTCTAAGTCTCAGAGTAACCCTGTTTTATGCTAAGATTTTCATTTGGATACGAGACTATACATAGGAAATGGTGCCTGGCTTTGTGAGGGTTCTTTTAACATGATACTCTCCACTGCTCTAACTTCTCTGATGCACCTTCTTTCATATCTATACTCTACAGTCTCATTTATTTGTTCTGAAACCATAATTTATCCTGAAATCTCTATTTTTTTAAGAAGCTCTGTGATTTTTAATAATGCAAATGCAGAGCAAATCATATTTTAGTAATGTTTACATATTTTTGAAATAATTTTATTTTAAAAATAATCTTATATAGTGAAGTATTTAAACACTGAAATATCTTCTAGGAATTCATTTCAGTGTAGACAGCAAAAATACCAATTACAGTTGTTAAAATAACTAATACTTTTATTTATCTCATGTGAAAGAAGCCTGGCAATAGACAATCCAGGATCAATAGAATGGTTCAACAAGGTTAGCAGAAAACAATCTTTATTCTTCCTGATTTGTAATCTTGAAATTATAAGATTGCCTAATGGAGGCAATATGGTCCCTGCACGTTAAGACACATCACTGTCACTTCAGACAGAAAGTGAAAAAAAAATGAATTGGTAAAAGGAAGCATTGCCAAGGATGCCTACCTATGTCTCATTGGCCAAAAATGTGCCATATAATCATTGATAGCTGCAACAGATGCTGAGCTACTAATTATGTTAGTTTTTTTATCCTTTGAAGTAGGAAAAGACAAGGAAGAATATGATTGAAATAAGAATTATAATAAGCATCTGCTATACTGAATTAATTAACAAATATAAATGCATAATTACATACTATATACAAAGAATCTCATAACCCTCCAAGGTCTTGCAGTTTTGTTACAGAGATATTGAACAAGTTTTAATATTGAAATTGAATATATGTAATACTTATTAAAGAGCTACTATGCCCTAGACATTGTTTTAAGTGTTTTACTTCTATTAATATTTTAATCTTCACATAATCTTTGAGACTAGTACTAGTATTATGCCTATCTTACAAATGGAAAAATTGAGGCAAGAGAAGTGAGGCCATTTCCAATTTTAATTATTCCCACACATGCTTAGTTCTGTATTGGCAAAAATGAATGATATAACATATTTTGTGTACAAGGAATATTGATAAAATAAATTCAAAAGCATGCTGTGCCAGGTCGAAACTATTATGTACCACAGAAAAGCCATTTTTAATTGTGATCCAATCTTGTGGAGCCAGATCTGTTGTTCAGGGTGGAAAACTATGATTGATTTGCTTCCATGGAGATGGGCCTAGCCATTTATGGATGTGAACTTTTGATTAGATAGCGATGTAACTTCGCCCATTCAAGTTGGGTCTTGATAAGTTTACTAGAGTCCTTTAAAAGGGGAAAAAATTTTGAGAAACCTCAGATGCAGATGCAGACACAGATGTTTAGGAATTCAGAAACCCCAGGGCACTCATTTGTTTTAGAGCTGACAGAGATGCAGGCATTTGAGGATGCTTGGAGTGCTGACAGAGAGAGCAGATGCTTAGACACAGATGTTTGGGGATGCAGAGCTCAGCCCTGTGAAATGCTAAGCAAGTCAGAGCAATAGTTGTATCCTGGAGGAGCTAAGTGAAGGCCCACAGATGCTTAGAGAGGAAACCACTGGAATCAGAAGCTAGAAGCAACAGAACTGGGAATAAGGACCAGGAGACACCAGCCACATACCTTCATATGTGACAGACATCACCCTTCCTATGTCACAGTATCTTTCTCTGAATGTCTTAGTTTGGATATTTTTATGGTTTTAGAACTGTAAACTTAAAACTTAATAAATTTTCTTTTTAAATGTCACTCCACTTCTGATATATTGCATTAAACAGCATTTAACAAACTAATACACATGCATATTAATTTATCAGAGAATATCACCTGAAAGATATTATCTAAGTATAGCTGATAAGTCTAATGTTGTCCAGAGAAATGGAACAAAGAAAAATGGGTCATGTTACCTATTTCTATCATTATTGCAGATGTTTAAAATAATAGTCTGTCATAACACGATTGCAGTTCTCTAATACTGTCTGTGGTCAGCACTTTGTCAAAATGCAATAATCAATGATAGTAGCATAAAGTCATATATTATACTAACAATGAATAATTAATCCATTTCAATTTCTCATTGATGGTCATTAAAGCAGTTAGTAATGAAGTATTAAAACACTTTCCTGATAAAAATCAGAAAACAAACTCATTTCCCTTCTGAATGTTTGTGACTATAGGTTATAATTTTAAACCTATAAAATTTAAATTGAAATTGAAACCCAACTCTTTAAAGTAAATGCCATTCTGAATGTTCTATATTTCATACAGGTTTATGAACTTGTTAGTCTTAAACTATTACAGTGATTGTGCCAAATTTAGTGCTTTGCAATACATTAACATTCTCAATTCTGTTTATACATCCATGCATTTGCCCTATTATCCATGAAAGTTCTCTCACAGGCAAATCTTGTCTTATGATTGCTAACCTTGCTTGAGATTAAGAGACTAATAGTTTGAGTCTTAGCACCATTTACTTTTTTTGCTTGTTTTTACCATTTACTTTTAAGAGTGACAATTGCTATGATAAAAATGAAAGGGTTCTATTCCCCTTGCAGTCAAGTGAATGGTTGACACCTCCTCCAATCCTTTTCGCTAACTCGGTGGAGTCAGGGAGTGATGCTGACTTACCTCAGTCAAATTCTGTAGGTGGGTTTAAGACGGTTGGCTCTCTTTTCATCTCTTCAATTATTTGATGGACCCACATATGCCATGCTATCTGAGCCAGAACAAAGGGCATATGATGAATATATAATTTATTATATATATGTATGTATGGAATACTGTGCCATTGTTTCATTGATAGCTGTGCACTATTCAAGAATTTTTCTACCATGTAAATTCCTTTTTATCTCTGTTTTGTGTTTAATTTTTTACTTTTCATCATTGCCTCAAAGATATGTCTGAAGAATAATGAGAATCAAGTTCCTTTTACTGACATTTTTTACTACTTTCATCTGTTCTTTAAAATCTTACACGCACTCTTAGCTGCCAACAGCACCAAAATAAACCATAATTATGGATTTGAAGGGAAGATTTCTATAATGAGTCTTGCCAAACATACTGTGTCCAGTCATCATTTCATTAAAATTTCTGACCTTTTTGAATATTCACAAAACTACTTATAATCTCCAATATCTCATTCTTTGAATCATACGAATGAACATTTTATCATCCACTTAACCTGATAACATTGCTCTTTGTTAATCATGTCACTACCTACTGATTAAAACTAACTTCTCAAAAACATTTTCTTTCAATAAGAGGACATTTTTTTCATCCCTAAGCATAAGTGGATGTCAATCTTTATGATATATAATATATAAGGAAAATATTTTAAAATATTGAATTCTTTTATGTTTTTTTCCCTCTATATTTCTCTTTTACTTCCTCCAGTTTTAGTAGGAAGCTAAATGGTGTTCATTGCCTTAGGGAAATCTGGTAGTATTACAGAAAAAATAGTTTTTAATGGAATATATCTATTTATATTCTTTGTTTCCAAAATCCTAATTCCTAACAGGAAGGAAAAGAGAAATGGAGGTAAGGGAGATAAAAAAGCATTTAAGCCTCTGAAAATTTTTTATAAGTGAGTAATATGATGTTTTGAGAGAAAAAGTGAGTTGATCAAGGTAGCATAATTAGGAAACAGAAATATTCTGAAGTTGCAGAAAACCACAGGTGTGTGTGCAGCAGCATGTGAATACAAGAGAGGGATGCTGTGCGTAAAATATATCCCTGCTTCAACCACAGAAACACCCACTGGTTATGTGGAATTGATGCCTACTAATGAAGCTGACCTTACTCTAATTCTTCTTTATGTGAGTAAAACGTCTTTCCGTCAGAGCCTGTGTGAGCTGTACTTTTGCCGGCCATTTGGACACCCTTTATGGAGTGGGTTGTCATCTCGTTACATGTCTCTCCTTCTGACCAACTGGGAAATTACTTGAACATTTCATTTCTCCATCTGTACAATGGATAAAAATTGTACCTACTTCATGTAGTTATGAGTATTAAATGGAGTTAATATTTGTAAAGAACTATGTACTGTAAATAATTTAGCATAAAATATTAGTTCTTATTGCTTTTCTTATTACTTATTCAAAAACAACTTACTAAATTTTTACCGTGGGTAGAGCACTCTATGAAGTCCCAAAAATCAAGCATAAAATGCCATGATCTCTTGTTTACTGTCTATTACATGTCTCTTATTCAATATTTTCATAATCTTCACTTAAAACTTTCAGATTACATGTTTTTGGCAAAATTAAAATTATTTTTTGTTTCACTTCTTCTTTCCTTAAGATCTCAGTTATTGTATATAAAATTACAAATTCTGGAAATCAAATTTTTTCTATAATTCATTTTGGCAGGGGTCTTTAGATTCTTTATCTCATGAATGTGAATCCCATATGTTTTACTGAAGAAATTTTTCTGTGTTTGATTACAGGGGTTACTAAAGACCTTACTTGGGTATAATGAGAGATTTCCTCTATTTTCTACAGCACTTCCAACAAAAGAAAAATACTTTGAAATTCTGAACTCATATGGACCCTGGGGCTTTGAATAAGGAGTTGTGGCTGTATGTCTGAATTTATTGAGCAATCATTTTGTGCTAGATTGGAAATACAATAAGATGGTTAAAATTCTACTTTAGTTTAGCAGTAAAGAAAAAATAAAATAGCTTTGGATTGTAAAAACTTCCGGAAGATAAAAATTGGAGTGAACTTCTTTAAGTAAAGATGTTAGAGAAGACTTCATAGTAAATGAGACATATCATTAGGAAATGATTTTTATTTTCATTTTTTAACTAAGAAAATAACTAATATTGAATTGAGTGAGCATAAAGTGAAAATCATATATGCCATTATACTTTGATAAGTGATCATGTAGTTTTATTTTCCATGGCTAGTGTACTTTTCAAGAGCAATACTAACAGCCATATAGAGTTCCTATTCTGATGTTACAAAATAATAAATATTTGGTAGGATATAAAATATTATAAGTTTCAAAAAAGGTTTAAAATTTCAATTTCAAAAACTTATAGTTAATAACTATCTAAACATGGACAACAATTGTTTTCACTGTGGATAAATAGAATCTAGGAGACTGATAGCACAATGACATTTCAAAGACAAAGAGCATAACTTTTCTTATTTTTGTAGAGTCAAAGGTACGAAGCACTATTCATATCACTGCGTCTATTTTAGCCACTTCAAATGCTACTCCATCTGATTAGCACAGTGGGTTAGAACAAGGTGTTAATAATTGTGTTAACAGATTTGGTCTCAGGGTGATGAGGATGCCTGAACTGTTACCCCCATAAAAAATTATTGCACTGCAAGAGATTGCTAACAGGATCAGGCAAAGGCTGATGAGTATCTTGATATGTCATTATGTTTTCATGAATACTACTCATATATTTCTGCTAATTCTGCACAAAGATATTAGTTTGCTTTTATACATCTGAATATTTCAAGGAAATATGAGAAAATAAGGTTCTATCTCAGACCTCCAGAGTAATTATCACTGTAACAATTTAATTTCATATATATTACATTATGTATATGCACACATACATGAACATATATATGTACATATACATAAATTGTATATATATTAAAATCTGAAGCTCATTGTTCTAGTTTTAAGACTTAATGCTCACTATGTAAACTTTAGAGTTTTTTAAATAGTCACTTCATCTTTGGATTGTACTTGTGATGATAGCTGACTAACTTAAATGTATAAAAAATGCATACTTAACATAATATGTGCCATGCAGTTTTCTGTGTATTTGATGTATAATGATTATTACAAACCTCACAATATCCCTATAATATGTCTTCAAGCACTGTCCTAATCTTAGCCCTATTTTATGATTGAGAAATGAGTAAAATAAGACACAGAAAGTTTAAATAACTTGCTTCATGTCATACCCCTCAAAAATGGTGTGAACCCAAGAAATACAGCCATAAAACATGTGTTTTTAATTATGGTAACAAGGTACTCAGGAAGATTCAGCTTCATATTCTTAGTAAAAGTTTAGATTGAGGTTTTCTTCTCTGTCTAAAGATTGTCTAAAGCAAGAAAAATTATCAAATTGGGTAGGCAAAATTAGTGGATTTGCTTAGTTGACTTGATTTCATTACCATATTGAAGAGTGATTTATCAATTCAAATATAATAGTGAATAATTCAATTATCATTCTAGTATCTTTTAAACATCTTCACCAATACTGTCACCACTCATATTGTAGAAGCTATTACTCAGATAGAATAATGCCATCCATAGAGGTGAGCTCTGATTGATATAAAGTAATCATTTTAATACCAATCTCTATTGCTACAGACACTGGATCAGTTAAACCAGGTCTAAAACCACGAGTATCATAATGTTCCTCTTTCCTAGATATATAGTATGTGTTGAGGGGTCAAATCATGTATCCCCAAGAAACAAGTTCAAATCTTAATCCTAATTTTTGTCAATGTCAATCCATTTGTAAATAGATCTTTGATTATACTAAGCTGAGTTTTGTGTGGACTCAATGTGAAAAGGATCTTCAAAGAGCTTTCAGTTTGTTGTAGCCAAACTGAAATGTGATGAGCCTTAATTCATATGACTGAAGTCCTTAGAAAGAGGGGAAATTTGGACACAATCACAATAAGCCAGAGCCATCATTGCCAGAATGCTACAGACTCTTAGAGAATGCAAGATCTGTTAATACCTTGATACTGTACTTCCAACTTCTAGATTGAGACAATAAATTTCTGTTGTTAAAGTCAACCCATTGTGTGGTATTGAAAATTGGAAGAAATTTAATCCTTGTTATACTTGGAAGAGCGTTTGGTAAATCTGTGTCCTAAAACTGGTGAAATTATGAGACTTGACCATAGGTTGCCTGTCAACTACTCTTATGTCTGAGTTTTCTGTAAATTCTTTTGATTGAGGAAGCCACAGAGAACATTTTCATATTTCACATCCCTTGAATAGGGAAACCTTTTCTAATTCAGCTGCCCAAAGCGTGAAGTTTTCAAATTTTCTCTCCTGATGGAGTACTTTTCCCAATTAATCTGCCCATGAAGGTATGTGCTCTAATTTATCTGCTACTTGAAATGCTTCTGTCCGGAGGAGATGACAGCTGATAATTTATGCAAAGATGCCAGAAATATTCATAGTAGTTCTGGAATAAAAGACCAAGAGAAAGAAGCTTATTCAAATGTAAATCAGAAAAGTACATTCCAAAGCTACATTGTGCTACTTTGAAAGGATCCATGTACCCTAGGAAAGCCCATGTTTTAATTCTAATCCAATTTTGTGGAAGCAGCCATTTCTTTAAACCCTATTCAGTACTGTATCTGGAAACTTGAATATCTTCATGGAAATGTGGCTTCACCGATTCCACGCGGGTCTTGGTTAGTTTACTGGAATCTTTTAAAAGAGGGAGCATTTTGGAGAAAGCTTAAGAATGACGAGATTCCAAGAGAACAGAGCCATGACAAAGTCTACCAGCTGGTGACCTTTGGAGATGAAGAAAGATAATGCCCTTGGGGGAGCTTCATGAAACAAGAGGCCTGGAGAGAAAGCCAGCAGATATCCCCATGTTCACCATGTGCTTTTCCAGTTGAGAGAGAAGCCCTGAACTTCATCGGCTTTTCTTGAGTGAAGGTAACATCTTGTTGGTGCTTTAATTTGGACATTTTTACAGACTTGCTTTAGTTGGGACAATTTCATGGCCTTAGAACTATAAACTTGCAACTTAATAAATCCCCCTTGGTAAAAGCCATTCCATTTCTGGTATATCGCATTCTGGCAGCTAGCAAACTAGAACATACATATAAATAGACTCTAAGGAATAAACCATTTTTCTATTATACATATCATTATTTACCTTGATTAAAGAGAATTATTCAGAATCACCAGTACTAAAATACAGTCTATATTATTAATATTTGAGGATCGTTTGTATATAATGCAATTTAAGATATTAAAAAAAATAACTTGTGCAGAAAGGGCAAGGGTAGTTCAGTGGTAGAGTTCTCACCTGCATGCAGGAGACCCAGGTTCAATTCCCAGTCCATGCATTTCCCAAAACAAACCAACAAAAAAAGCAAAAAATTCACCAAATAATTCTGCAATAACAGCATACTCACATGGAAAAAGAATTAAATGTGACCCCAACATACAGCACAAAAAAATAACAATACTTACTGTTATTAAATCCTCCCAATGCTTTGTTTTGCATAATATCTATTTTGAATATACCCAGAAGTACTAACTAGATGGAGGAATCCTGTTAATCTAGAAATACTGCTTGAAAGCTTGAACCTGCAGTCCTATATTTACTCTATTGCTCACTAGTTGTGTGGCATGTACAGGATGCCAAACTTTTGTACTTTACTTTGTTATGAAATTAGTGCCATCAAAGAAATATGCCCTATTTATGACTAAATGCGCTTATAATAATCAAACCACAGCATCAATATAAGTACACTGTAAATTGCAAAGTGCTAAACCTGAGGAAGAAATTGAATCAGTTGATAGCCTCAATATTCAGCATCCCTCATTTATTGTCAAGTACTTTACTAGCATCATAAATAAAATGTCTAATTTTGAATGCATTTGGTGGCTTTATTCAGGGAATTGTCAAAATTGATGTCACTTTGATTGTATATTATTTGCTCCTTCTTTAGAAGCAAAATCAAGCCCTGAATCTTTGTCTTTATATTATCTTCCAAAGCATTTCATTTAGGCCACTTGGGAAAAGAAAACATATCAAATCACGTCTCTTACAGATAAATACCTCCATCCCCTTTAGTAGTCATAAACAATCAAGTCAATGACTAGAGAATCTAGACACAATCAGCATTGCATGATGTTTGAATTTAAGGTAATCAGAGAACAATTAAATAATTATGTTGGGTATCATCTTTCTTTTTGCCCTTCCCTTCTGATCTTGCAAAGTTTTAGTGATTGCATTGAGCCAATACATTTTACCTCTGAATCTCAGTAAAGATGGAAAAGAAAAAGGAAGAAAGAAGAAAGAAGAGAGGAAGAAGAAAGTGAAATACAAGCAAGCGACATAGTTTCAGGAAGGAACAGAATATCACTATTTTAACATCACTACTCTGTCACTTTTATACCTTTTTAAATAGGAGTTGAATGGATCCACATAGAAGTTTTAATTCTAATTTTAAAAATTGGTTTCCGAACTTTGCTTAAAATTATAGAGGATCATTATTTGAATGAACAAAAGTGATTGTATGTAGCTGTTTTAGCAAACTAACATCAGTCCCTTTTTTTTTTTCCTGTTTTGTGTGCCTACCAGTATGGAAAAAATCACGGAGATAACATAGAGTATGAGAGTCTGTTTTATCCTGGGTTCTTTTTAAGACAATGGACAGATTTTCTATCAACATCTCATTGTCTAAAAGAAAATATTAGATTCCTCTTCAGTTTAGCATGAACGCGTTTTTCCTGTGCTGGTCTAAGAATGTAACTTCAAAAGTGGACAATAATTAAGAAGTTTTGTAACTAAAATACATAGCAAGCGATAGTTCTACAGGGATTGATAAAAAACAAAGATGCTTGGAATTAAACAGGTACACAAAGGTCTGATAAACACTGGGGATAAGAAATAAGAGTGGGTAGTTTGGTGTAATTAAAATTAGAAGTTCCCTTTCCTAATATTTTATTATACTGTGATCAAGTAATTTCTGCCCTGAGGAGTACACAATAAACAGATGATAAAACTTTCAGTGAGTTAGAAAAGCTTCATTAAGGAAAGTATACATTTTTTTCTGCTTCTTAATATCTCTATACAGTAGTTACTATAAAGTGTGGAAAATTTTATTCAATAAATATTATCATTCATAAAACATAAAGTAGAATATAGCATATAACAATAATCTATTGTTATATTGGCCTCTAAATAAAGCCTGCGATCATATAAACAAGTGTATATATTTCAAAAAAATTCAGTGCAAATATCAAAGAAGCAATAATAAAATATATATTAACATGGTTCACCCTTTCACTCACTTTTCTTTGGTGTTGAGAAGGATAGAAATGATTTGACATTCATAGGGTTGCTTCGCAATACTATCATTATTCAAATGTTATGTATTTTTCTTACTTCTGAATGTGGTATCTAAACAAATAAAATGGGATAACCATAGAATGGGCAATAAAATATGGCAAGATCAAAATATTAGAATCTCAAATATTTTTTATCTGAATAGAATAATTCTAATGAATTAATCATATGCTATTTTGTATCATTTGAAATGGCCATGGCTGTACGAGATATGATGAGCAAAATTGCTTTTCAGAGATCGAAATTTCGTCAATAGAGCATGTTTAATAATCTATCATTTCACTTTTAGAATCTTAGCTTTCTGTAATCAAATCTATTAAACATTTATATGTACTATGATGTGTTTCATAATGTCTTATTTTTCTATTGCCACATACTAAATTTTGCCCAAACAACATATTGTTGCAATTACCATAAGTATACAAGATGTGTCAATATCTGTAAGGACAAGAATCCTCCTCTTGTTCATTGTAGAATGGCGGTTACTTCTCAGGTACAGGGAGAGGACGGAGAGTGAGAAAGTCATCTGTGGTCACTCTGTGACATCATAGATTTGGATTTCTGATATTACAGCTCTTTAATTAGAGTTCTTTTTAGTTTATGCACACACACTAACATTTCTTTAAGAGATGTTTATGAAATGCATCAAGATAGGCAGGCTGAGATGTGAAGATCATCTAACCACGCAACCCAATTTTAGAATGCTTTCATTGCCCAGAGAGATTCTCCATACCCATTTCCATTTCCAAGCTCTCAGGAACTAGTAATAAAGCCCCTACAGATTTGCCTTCTCTAGACATGTCATATAAATTGAATAATGCAATACGTGGTATTTTGTGTCTGGTTTCTTTCATTTAGCACAATATTGTTGAGGTTCATCAGTTTTGTTGCATGTAGCATAATTTATTCCTTCTTATGGCTGGAGTAGTATTCTTTTGTTGGCTATACTTTGGCTTATTCATTCATCAGTTGGTGGACATTTGTGTTGTTTCTACTTTTTTACCTGTTATGAATAATGCTCCCTCATAAGTATTTGTGTGATCATATTGTCATGGTCAAGTTCCTATATCAACTTGTCTGATTGGGCAAGTGCTGGCCTGTCTATTGCTATGAGGATATTTCATAGAATTAAATCATGATGACATTGGCTACATCCACAGCTGATTCCATTTGTAATCATCCAAGGGGAATGACTTCTTTAATAAGTGATGCTTAATCTAATCACTGGAATCCTTTTAAGGAGGATTCAGAACAGATAGGCTCTCTTTCTGTTTTGGCCGGTGACCCTCTCCTGTGGAACTCATCCAGACCCTCCATTGGAATCGTCAGCTTCACAACCTGCCTATAGATTTTGGACTCTATGTTCCCACAGTTATGGGAGATACTTTTTATAAATTTTATATTTACGAATATTTCCTGTTGATACTGTTTCTCTAGAGAACCCTAACTAATACAACTTGGTACCAGGAGTGGTTCTTAAGAAACAGGATCTTAAAAATGGGCTTTGATGAATGGTTTTCTACTCTGACTGGACACAAAGGCACTAAGGACTCTGATTCCCATAATCTTCCAATTCGTGGAGTGAGTTGGCAAAAGAGATAGTTAAAATATCAACATTCCATTCTTCTAATGCTTCTCTTGTATGAAGCCAGGCTCTGGGGGATAATGTTTTTGACACCTTTATGCAGTTTTGTGGAAATAGGAAGTATAGAGATGATGGCTGGTTGTTGTTAGATATACTGCATACCTTAATGAGTAAAAGGGATGGACTTAAGGCTTCAAACAAGAGCATAAGTTCTGTCTGACAGATGTAAACGTTTCTATGAGTGTCCTGAAGGAAAATCTTATTTCCTGTAGCTGTAAATTTGAGATATCTGAAAGTCAGACTCAGAATATTATTGTTAGAGTAACAGCTTTAAAACATAAGCTGAAAAGTCAATCTCACATGGTATCTGCTGTTAAAATAAGGACATTGATTGGAAAGAAGTGGGACCCTGAAAAATGGGATGGTGACATATGAATTGATAATGATGTCGGTGGTGAGGTTGGAACCCTAGGTCATGCTGAGTTTTCTCTAGATAACCCTGTAATAGTCTGCCTTGAGGACATAGATGCCCCACCTCCAGCCTGCCTT
>PVIY010041258.1:0-21774 GCA_004026745.1 Myrmecophaga tridactyla
GTGCCTACACCTCTCTCTCCGTGCCTACACCTCTCTCTCCGTGCCTACACCTCTCTCTCCGTGCCTACACCTCTCTCTCCGTGCCTACACCTGTACAGTTGAGAGTGGCTGAAGAAAATCACACCTTGATGCCTGGTTTGACTTTACATTCATGACCGTGGACTTCCAATGAGGCCCAAATGCTGCCCAGCATCATTAGCATAGTGTATTTCCCTGTCCATTTACTCTCCCACTGTTCTAGATGACCACGTCACCATTTCAGACCACACACCCTCACTCTTACCTGCTGACTTTTCATTCCTGCTTTACTGAGGAAATCGAAGCAGTTAGAACATCAGTGGATTTTAACCTGCCAGCTAGCTGTACCCACACCCCTGCCTTCCCACCAGCTGGTTTTGTGTAGTCGTATCTGGAGTTCACTAACTCCTTCCTCTTCTTGCTACTCATCGACTTTCCCTGCTGTGCTGGACATAACCATGCTGCTATTTCTCCCATTTTAAATAAAACTCCTCTTGATCCCACTTCTTCCACCAATTACCTACCAAAGCTTTGTTCCCCTTTGCAGTAACCTTCTCTAAAGAATTGTCTAAATTCAACCTCTCCAAGTCCTTCTCTCAGTTCTTTATTTTTTTAATGGTTAAAACGGAAAATTTTATGTTATATATAGGTTAACATAAAAATAAATAGAAAAATGGTGTTCTGAAAACAGTTAAAATTAAAATAGTGCAAAATTGTGCCCGAACGTGGGGGAGTATTTGGCGGTGCCCACAAGGCGTGGAAGCTGCACCCTCTGGACCTCGCCCACGGCCTTCCGCGAGGACCCCGGCCCCTCCGCGCTCTGCTCCCCTCCCCCACGCTGCCCTCAGGTCCCTTCAGGCGCTGCCCCTGCCTGGCCTTCGGGACCCTCCCCTGCCTGTGCGTGCCTGTGGCGGGCGGCCCGACATACTCACCGCGCAGGGGGCACGCCCGGCGGGACGCATCCTGAGGACCGCGAGCAGCTGTGCCCCGTGCCCTGTGCCCTGTGCCTGCGGGCCCCGCCCGGGCCCTCGGCGGGACGGGAAGCGCGGGAGAGATGGGGCACGGGTGGCCCAGCCAAAGCTGCCTGGGAGCCCAGGTTCCTCACATTTTAAAAAAGCGCTCCGCTCAGACTTTTCGGCAGTACCCGCCAGCCCTGCGAATGGTCAGTTCTCCATCCTCGTCTTCCCGGTCCGTCAGCAGCTCTAACACCACTGATCACTCCTTCCCTGATACTTTTTATTCTCCTGGCTTCTGCTATACCGAATGCTCCTGATTCACTTCTAGGTCAATGGTTACTTCTCAGTGTTCTTGTTGTTGAATATTCCTCTTTCTGATCTCTCCATGTGGAAGTCGGAGGAGCTCAGGCTTCAGTACTCAGTCTCTACTTATTTCCTGGGTGATCTCATCTGGGTTCATGGTTGGCATATCATTGGACTCCCGCATTTATGTTTCCAACCCAAACCTGTCTTTACAAGTCCAGAAATGAATAGGCAACTGTTTATTGACATCTGCACTTGGATGTCTATATGACCCCAAAACTAAGTGGCTTAAAGGAATACACATTTATTATCTCAGAATTTGTATGGATTAGGAATCTGGGCATGTCTTGACTAGGTACTTTGCTTCACCATCTTTCCCAAGGATGCAATCAAGATATTGTCAGCCCGGCATCCTGCTCTTCTCTGAAGACTCAACGTGGGAAGGATCTGTTTTCAAGCTCACTGATGGTTGTGGGCAGGATTCAGTTCTTTGAGGGTTGTTGAGGGCCTCAGGTCCTCTGTGGCCCTTGGTCAGAGGCCACCCGCAGTTCCTTTCCAGATGTTCTCTCTATCAGGTCAAGAGCGCAAGAAGAATCAGAGAGAATGCAAATCACAGTCCTACAGCTTATTACTGGAGGCAGCATCTTAGTATCTCTGCTGGGTTCACAAGTTGCTAGGTCACAACCCACACTAGAGGGGAGGGTGGGCCTGTGGTAGGCAGCCTTCTAAACTGACTCCCAGTGAGCTCTACCCCCTGGTACTTACATCTTTGTGTGGTGTCCTCCATTGTTTCTAATCTGTCAGGAAATCCTGTTGTCTCTATCATCAAAATATATCCAGAGCCTGACCATTTTTCACCTACTGCATGGCTGCCGCATCCTGGCCAAGACACCATCATCTCTTGCTTGGGATTATTGCAAGAGCCTCTGACTGGTCTTCTGGGGTCCACCCTAGTCCTTCTACAGTCATTTCTCAACTTGGCAGCCAGAATAATCTTGTAAAGTGTAAATCAGATGATTCTACTCCTTTGCTCAAAACCTTGTAATGGCTTCTCATTTCTCCCAGAGCTGATGGCCTTCAAGTCCCTACAATATGTGGTCCTGACACTTCTTTGACCTAATTTCTGACTTCTCTTCACATTGTCCACTCTGATTTTATCTCTTACCTTCTTAATGTTCCTTGAATGGTCAAGCCTGCTCCCAATTTAGGGCCTTTGTACTAGTTATTTCTTCTGCCTGGAGCTTTCTTCCTTCAGTGAGCCTCATGGCTTATTCCCTTACCTTCCTCAAGTCTTTGCTAAAATGCCACCTCCTCAGTGAAGCCTGCCCTTACAACCTTATTCAAAATCACCAACTGCCACCCTTTCCTGGCACTCCTACTCCTCCTTTTCCTGCTCAGTTCCCCCCCTTAACATTTATCATTTTCTTACTTACTGTATAGTTCATTTATCATATATATTTATTGTTGTTCTCTCCCCACCCCCTTTTTGCAATAAACTCAATGAAAGCCAGATTTTTTTCTCTTTTATAGAATTTTTATTATGAATAGTCAGTATTAAAAATGTGAAACATATGGAAGCAGTTGCTTGTGAAGTTATTTGCCTACTCTAGCCATAGAGATGTGAGACATTTAGTCCATTGCTATATATGAGTACAGATTTTTTTTCTGGGTTGTATGATTTGGAGTTTACTCTCTTTATTGGAGTCATAATAGTAAAATCATACTATATCAATCCTTTTGTGTCTGGCTTATTTTACTCAGCATTGTATCCTCTAGGTTCATCCATATTATCATATGCTTCAGGACAAGAGCCAGATTTTTGTTTGTTTTACTCACTGAGATAATGTTAAGCTCCCACAACAGTGTTTAGTAGATAGTAGGTGCAGAATACATAATTGCTGGATGAATAGTATATACAGTAGTATACTTGTTTATCTAAATCATTCTTCATATAATATCATGCCCAATTTTCCTGGCAACTCTTCTTCTTTTTTTTTCTTATTTAAGATATACTTTTAATTGACTATACTTTTATGTATTTACAAGGAATATGTTGTAAAGTGTAAATAAAGGTACAAGAGAGGACAGAACAGAAAAGAATGAACACACTCACACATTTTGTGTGCTGACAGCACCATAATGACCCGGGAGTGTTACCACAGCTCCCTAAGTGGTTAAATTACACCCAGGAGATTCTTGTTCAGCAGCGTAAGCTGTTAGTGCTTTCAGACATTTTGTCAATATTGGTCACTCAGAATTGGGAAAAAGACTTTAAATAATGCTCCAACCATCGCATCTCATAATCAGGTCACTGTACTTCCATAATACAACCCACGAGTAAATAAGCCATTTTAAGAGCAAAATCAGATGGTTGGCTCATTTTAAGCTTGTGGTAAGCCTTCTGAAGTTGATTTTCACATGAGTTGCTGTCAGGTTTCTCCTCTGCTGAAATTGTACATGTGACATTGGAACCTAAATTTATTCCTGTTCATGTTTTCAAGATTATAAAGTCCACGAGGAAAGAGACATATCTTTGTGCAAGAACACAAAATAAGCTCTAAGATCTAGTATATAATGCTAGGCATTAGTAGTTTTTACTCTCATTTTTCATCAGGCAGCTTTTGAGATCTTTACCTCTCTCTTTTCCTGTCCCTTCCCCGGTGTTATATAGTTTCGCTGTTATGTATATAGTGCTGATTAGAAATACTTATTCTACTTGGAATTTACTTTGATTTGTAAATCTGAGGATTATTATCTTTCATTACTTCTAAACTCTCTTAGCCATGATCTCTTTAAATATTGCCTTTTCTGTATTCCATATTCTCTCCTTCTGGAATTCCATTTGATGTATGTTGGACTTTTTCATTCTGTTCTCTATGAATGACTCATCCTCTCATCTTTTCTATCTCTCTAGCTTTCTGTCCCACATTCTGGGTAATTTCTTCATTTTTTCCTGATTTACTTATTCCATCTTAACTATGTCTAACCTACTGTTATGCCAACTGCTGTTTTAAATTTGAATACTTTTTTCATTTCTAAAGGTTTTAATTCTTTTTCAAATTTGCCTTTTTATGTTTTTTCACAAGTGACCCCATATGATTTTATGTATTGTTTTTAATGGTTGATAATTTTATGAAAATATTTTTGATGGGTTTGCTTTTATTAAAATTTGGAAAGGCAAATTATAATAAATTATTTTTTTCATAAATAAAATATTTAAACTTAAAATCATATGAGTTTTAATGCCCTTACTTTTCAATTTCTCTATGCTTTTTCGACTTTTTTAATGTTCTAGAAAAAATGTAACCATTAAAAAATATAAAAATATGTACATAGGGGATATATTTTCCTTTTACTTCAGGCTTCAATATGGCTTGACATGGCATTGTGGGATCCTGTCTTTATTTAAAATTTTTGCTATTTTGTTCATCATGGAATGTTTTTCGTATTAATTTTTTTTTTTTAACATGGGCAGGCACCGGGAATCGAACCCGGGTCTCCAGTATTATATTAATTCTTAATTTAAAAATATCGTTTATTTCAATTACTGAGTTTTTTGGCACTCCTTTAAATTTTGCACTTGAGGCGAATGCCTTATTTGTCTCACCCAGCCCTAGACTTGATTGTATTGCATATCTGATCATTACGAAGACCTGAAGTCCTTGAAGGTCTAATTCTGCTAATTCTTGCTCACAGTGTCATGTTTCCATGTGAGTTTCTTGGTTTTGGGATATGAGTTCATTTTGGTGGGTCTCTATCTGTGGGACGTTTCTAGTTCCTGTATGGCGGGTATAACCTTCAAAAGAGAATTCGCACCTTTTTTTTTTTCCCCTCCAGGAGCCCCAAGACACTGCCAACTTTGAATCACCTTAAGTTAATTTTTCTTCCCAGGGTTTCTTAGACCACACCAGAAATATAAATATGAAACTCAGATGTATATGGTGTTAGACTTGAAGCTGTGAATTCTCAGGAAAGACTTTTATTCCCCCACACCGAGACCTCAGTCCTAGTTTATTGGTGGGAAACTTTTCATTATTCCTCTAACTTCTCCTGTTACTGAGGGTGTATCCCTTGTGGGGGAGAAGTGTCCAAGCCCCAATTCGTCACCCTCATATACCCCGACGTCATGTATCCTGAGTCTGGGGGGCTGTCAGCAGGCAAACTCCTTCGATTCTGAAGCTGTAAACATTTCTAGGGAAGCCGTAATTCAAATTCAATTTACGGCGCTGCTTTCCAGCTCCTTTTCTTCAATCAACCAACCAATCCCTCGGGTGTCTTCTTATATTCTTTCAAGTTTGGCTATGCATATAAAAAAAGCTTGGTTTATTTTACTCAGAATTGCTATACAAGGAAGTTTTTGATATATTATTGGCTACATTGTCACAAACGGAAGTCTTTACTCTTAAATTGATTTTTATACTCTTTTTTGTCTAAGATCGTTGTCTTTGGTGGACATATTGAAAGCAAAATAGGGCAGTGTTATGACTTTCCTTGTTGAATGTGTTAACATTTCTTAATATAATCTCTGTCTACTTTTCAAGTGTTTCTTAATTCTGAGTTTTTCATAGGTGAATGCTACCGTTTTATATTTTACTTTTATTGAATTTAAAAAATATTACCTAAATTTGCAATATTTTTGGAATTATCTTCCTTTTATAACTGAGGTATTAAGATCAACCTGATGGATAGACCAATCAACTGCTAAGTAGAGATGTGGGATATAAATCTAGGATTTTCTATTCTAAATCTCTCTTTATGATGTATCACAGTTGTGTTTATTATGTGCAAGGTCCTTTTAAAGTTTGATCTCTTCAGACATCCCCAGTACAAATAAGTTACATTAGTTTTTGGTGTATGTGAGTATCTTAGTTTGCCAGGTCTGCTATGAATAACTGTGGCTTAAGCAAAGGGCTTTATTGGCTCCTGGGTGTGGATGTTCAAAATCAAGGTGTTGGCAAGGTCCTACATTCTCCAAAGTCTACAGTGTTCTGTGGATGGCAATCCTCTGTCACATGGCGATCTCTCTCTCTCTGGCTTCTCCTACTTCTGACTTCTATGTAAATGCCCAATTTCCTTTGTGTATAGGAGCTTCAGCCATATTGGATCAAAACCCATCCTCATTCCATTTGGCCCCACCTTAACTAAAAACAGCATCTTCAAAGGTCCTATTTACAAATGGGTTCCAACCCACAGGATGGGTGTTAGGACATGAACATGTCTTTTGTGGAGAACATGATTCCATCCCTAACAGTGAAGTTGGGAGTGTTGGTTATTCAAGATCCATTCCTAACCTCTGTCTCCTTTGAGTGCTCCCACAATAAAGGCAGAAAAATCCAGCCTCTCTTGTAACTGGGAGTAGCCACGTGACCTATTTCTAACCAATGAGGCATAAAGGGACTTCTGGGAGAAAGTTTTCATCTTTAATACAAAGTGGGAGGATCACAAGGAGACCTGTCCCTCTTGGTGACCTGGTCAGTCCTCTGCTTCCTTCCTTTAGATAAGAGGATGTGTTCCCTGGATCTATGGTAACCATCTTATGACGTTCTGGAGGGAAGTCCAAGACAATCACAGATATGGCCTGTGTTGGTTTGAAAGGATGTATGCACCCTAAAAAAGCCATGTTTTAATCCTGATCCCATTTTGTAAAGGCAGCCATTTCTTCTAATCCCTATTCCATACTATGTGTTTGAAACTGTAATTAGATCATCTCCCTGGAGATGTGACTCAATCAAGTGTGGTTGTTAAGATGGATTAGGTGGAGATGTGTCTCCACCCATTCAGGTGGGTCTTGATTAGTTTACTGGAATCCTATAAAAGAGGAAACATTTTGGAGAAAGCAGGATATTCACAGAGAGCAGAGAAGAATAGCAGAGCCACAAGAAAACCACAACGGAGAACACTGCAGAACCATGAAGCAGAGGGTCCACCAGCTGGTGACTTTTGGAGATGAAGAAGGAAAATGACTCCTGGGGAGGTGAAGAGGAAGCTAGCCGATGACGCTGTGTTTGCCATGTGCCCTTCCAGCTGAGAGAGAAACACATGACTATGTTTGCCATGTGCCTTTCCACTTCAGAGAGAAACCCTGAACTTCATCGGCCTTCTTAAAGGGTATCTTTCCCTGGATGCCTTAGATTGGACATTTCTGTAGACTTGTTTTAATTGGGACATTTTCTTAGCCTCAGAGCTTTAAATTAGCAACTATTAAATTCTCCTTTTTGAAAGCCATTACATTTCTGTTATATTGCATTCCGGCAGCTAGCAAACATAGCCACTCAGTGTCCTGACGTTAGGAGCACGTGAGCCAGCCTTGGCACAGCCACCTGTGAGCTTCAGGTGGTAAACAATGAATATTCTTAAGTTTAGTCATTGTTAGCAGGTTTTTATGTTACTTAGAGATAAATGCATCTTAACTGACACAATATGTTTCCCTTTTATTCATCTCACTATTAGAGATCATATAATCAGAATTCATTTCTAAGTATTTCCCAGTTTTGAAATCTAACTTCTAAAAGGAAAAATTTAGACATAGAATCATAACCATTTCTTCCTCTTAAAAATTTATTTTCTAAAGTCTAGGAAATTTTTCAGTACACTGGCAAATGATGCTTATTGAGTACCTGTTCTGTGTCAGGTGCTGTATGAAGAATTTGAGGAAAAAACAATGAACAAGATTGACTGTTTGCTGCTATGTGGTCCAATGGGAAAATACTGATTTGTCTGACTTTATCTTCTTTTGCTGTTATGAACTCTCAAGTGCTAAGTTTTGTTTTTCCTAAGTAGCTTGTCACTTCTACATTCTGTACCTGTTTTTCTTTTTGAGCAGAATGAAGACTAGAGGCACAGTTCCTGTCATTGCTGCTATGCCTTCAGACAGATGAAAGATCATGAAGATAAATGTGAAACTTGCTCAATGCTCTCCATTTATAGTGCTTAACGGCAGAGATGCTGGCACTTGGCTGAGGCACTGTCCTTCAACTCAAGCACCGTTCACCCAATTTCCTTCAAGTGAGAAATACAGAAGGTTAGAGAAGGCCTTTTGCCAAGCTTGAAATATATTTAGTTTGTAATCTTTGATCACTTGGATTTTTTTCTTTCAGAGAAACTAAAATTTCTTGTTTAAGACCAAAAAAAAAGAGAGAAAAAAGACCCCAGAGTCTAACTTGGCACATTAAAAATGTTCATGCAATTATCTAAATGGCAAGCAGATCTCCCTAAAGCAGTACTGTGGCAGGGCAGTTGATGAGGCAGAAGCAGATGGCCTGGGTTTCCCTTGAAATGCATTGATGAACAGAAAAAAGTGACTTGGCTCTTTAACCTTTAGGTTATGCCAAACCCGCACAGACAGGAGACTCTGGACTTTTGGCCTGAGCTTCAAATTGTACAGAACAGGCCCATCCTAGCCTGTGATCTCTGGGAGTCATGGAGTATCCGATGGAGAAAGCACTTTTGCTTGTCCAAGACTTTCTGGTTAATGGCCCTCCTCCTTGTCCACCGTGCCAGCCTCCCATATGCTCTCATATGTCTCCCTCACTTCTGCTGACTGTTGCCAAAAGGACTCTCTTATAGGGTTGGTGAATGTTCTCATTTATCTCTCTCTTGCTTTTTGTTTCCCTCCCTTTGTTCTTCCTTTATGGAATTACTCAAGATATAGGGGCACTATTTAGGTTACATAAGTAAGTGGACCGTTCTTAACTTTTTACTCAGTGACCATAGGCTCCTGGAGTTGGAGGGCCTGGAGGGGTCCTTCACACCACTCCCTGCTTCTCAAGCTGCACCTCTCCCAGGTCTTTGGGGATGGGAACATACAGCTCTACCTATAAACATCATCTAGTGGGTAGCTATGTCCACTATTAGGAAATACGCCTTGAGACCTAAACTTTCCCAAGTCACATTTGTGGTAAGTCTATTCTCAGCGAAGCTGGCACACTTTAAGACCATTAGAAAGTTCCTCTATAGCAGTGGTTTCTCAACTGGACACAGTTTTGCCCACTTCTCCTGGGGGGGGGGGACCCTTAACAAGGTCTAGAGATATTGTGGTTATCACAGGTGGGGTGCTGGTATTACTGACATCTAGTGGGTAGAGGCCAGGGGTGCTTCTAAAACAGCCCACGTGGCAGAGGATAACCTCCTACAACAAACAGTTATCTGGCTGAAAATGTCAATAGTGTTGAGGGCGAGAAACCCTGGTCTTTAGTAAACCAAGCTTTAATTCTTTTTGGAAATTATAGGAAAATATAAGCCATTATTGAAATGAAGCCTGGTACTTAATGGCTGTGTGATCGTAAAGCAGTAGAGCTCAGTTCTTCCGTACACGAGGACAGTATTACTGTTCCATGTCGCAGCTGCGAGAATCACTGCCCTCATGTCTATGACATGCTAACAGCAGTGCCTAGAATTAGTGGACATTCCCTACATCGTACCCAATATCACTCCAAGGAAAAGCGTATTGACTGATTTGCTGTACGCAATCAATTGTAAGGGACTTTGAGAATAGCAGTGATTTCAGTAATTTCTTTAAGTTTTGGTTTATGTTGTTTTTCCTGATGAAAGGGAGAAAGCTAAAGAGCAGGAGAGTTTGACTTGGGTTGTGTTCCGTATGGAGTGTCCTGATGGCTCCAAACCTTGCTTTTTTCTCATCTACTTTGACTTCTTTTTTCTGCCAAAAGCAGTTTTTATTTATACAGAGTCCTGATCACTTCAGGAGTTGGAGGAGAGGGAGAGGTTCCTTTTTCAATTTAGGGGCTTCCCTAATATTGGTTTGTTTTTACCAAACCTGTAGCAAGTGGCATCATGGATGGGGTAAACCAATCGCAATGTGAGTCTCTCTAGTCCCTCCCTGCTGGAGCACAAGGTGGGCATCAAGCTTGGCTGCTGTAAGAATCCTGAGTTTAGGGTTTTCAACACTAACTACTCCAACTTCTATTTCCGAAGGTTTGGAATCAATTGATAGACTAGTAGACAGGCACGTAATTGCAGTCTCCACTGTCTGTTCAAATGTCCTATCAAATTTCTTCACTTTTCTTTTCAAGGGAGCTGGTTGACTCAGTTTGTGTAACACCTGCTGCAGTGGCCTTAAACCCACAGCAGTAACTCGCAGGTTTACTGTGCACACCTGAGGACCTTGTTCTCCATCTATCCCGAGGATAATCATACAACTACCAAGAGGCCTCATTCCAGCATCCCGTGTGCAGACCTGAGAAATATCTGCAATTCGTTTACACAGCATGTCCACAGGAACCTCATAGCCATACTTGTGTTTCCAGTTAGCTGCCTCATAGCAGGCCCTCCGTATTGGGGATCTGCTGTCAGCCGTCATTCCTGTCATCACACAGCCAGTGTTTTCGTTTATCTTGAATAAGGGAGTCACCGTGCTGGAATCCAATAATTTATCAGGGACTTTCTTCTGAGGGACAATTACTGTACAGTCTTTCCCTCTGACAGCGACTGATGTAAAGCCACCCTGGGTAATAGCCTTAAAAGCATATTTTACTTGGTTGAGGTGACCCTCAAATGAGAAAATGGTAATATGGTGGTCAAAACCAGCGCTGGTGCACCCACTGCTTCAATTACAGCCTCTGGGCCCCGAGATCTGGCACCACGCAACCTACCTTGACTTCTTATCAGCATTCTTTTATGTTCTTCTCCTGTTCTTCTCTTTTGCTCCAGATTATTCACTGTATCAGTCTACTCAGACAGGAAGATGGTAAAATTGCTAACCAATAGAGAAAAGAGAGAGGTAATGAATGCTTTCTTGTCATATGCAGCACTAAAGAATGGCCTCAGGACTCTGGAGACCACCTGACCTTTCCACTTGAAATCCCCCTATACAACTCAGGTATCTAGAAGGATGTTTCTTACCACAATTGCTTAAAAAGAATGAGATACTCAGATAAATTGAGCAACTCAGAAGTTGTCCCTGGGATGCCTGGGGTTCCCTAGGTCCCAGTAGTGGTGTCCATTGTGCTATGCCTTAGGCAGGACCAATCTTTTAGGTTCCTGACTTGGAGAACTTTAGTTTGCCTGGGGGGAGGTCCAGAGTGCTGGTGGGGACGGTGGAGGGACATTTGGTGTGTCTTTGTACCTGGAAATCAACCTGCTCTCCTCACATGAGAATGTGAGCTAGGTGGGAGGAAATGATTTGAATTGATCCTAAGCAGACTCAGCTGGCACTGATGGCAGTGCAGAGCTTTCACTCGCTGACGGCAGGGCAGTGATAGTCCTAGAAGATACTGTCCTGTGCTGACCCAGCCATTCTCCTCATCCCAGGAAATGTTTAAGTTCAACCTACTGAAACATTCACATGCTAAGCTACCACTGCCCATCCTTGAGCCTCATTCTACATCCTGGTAACTTGTGTTCTATATTACATGCTGTAATTAGTTCATATCTGTAAGGTCATTCAATATTTGTCCTTCTGTGTCTGACTTATTTCACGTAACAAAATGTCCTCACGTTTCATCCATACTGTCGCATGCTTCAGGACTTCATTCCTTCCTACTGTTGAATGATATTCCATCATATGCATATACCACATTTTGTTTATCTACTCATTACTATTACTATGGAAGAAGAGAATGACTTTTGATGGGCAGAAAGTATACTCTGCCATACACATCTACATCTTCCATTTATTATGCCTCCTGGTTCCCAGAACTAATTCTGCCTGGAAACCTCGTAAGGCTTTTTCTTTTTTCTTAATCAAAATTTATCTGATTCATGTCTCATTTCTTCTGGTACTTTCATGGCAGGAATAAAAATAATATTCTAATTCATTTACCAGGTATGACAGGCAGTAGGTAAAGAGACTACTTTTTCAGAAAAGTATTTTAGATGATAAATTCAAGCCTTGACTTGAACTGGCAGCAAGGGTTTCAGATTTTGTGATGGATAATTTACAGCAAAGATAGGTAATAGTAAGTGGGAAGTTTTATTCTACTCTCTATCTGTAGTTTCATTAAATTGTCCAGTTAGCCCTTCTTCCAGTGCTATCTTTGTATATTTTACACATCAGACTCCATTTCCACAAACATCAGAGGCTCAAGAAATTCTTCATATGTTGTAGGATTTAATGATAATAAGTAAAGAAATGGCTATTCCTATCTGTAGGAGTTACAACAATATCCAGGCTCTGAAAATGAATTTGTAAAAGGTGAAGTTTTTTGAACCCAGTACAGAATATGTAATAGTATAGATTGTAAGCCTAAGTCCAGATGAATGCACAAGGGTGGGTGAGAGGGTTGTTTTGTTTCAGGTGTTTGATGTTCTTTACCTGGTACCCTGGTTAGTAGTGACACTAATTCCAAGACACACTGAGGATGGAGCTGAGGCTGTAAGGATGTAACCATCTCTGCCTGACGGTCTCAGGGAGAGAGGAAGAGTCTTCTGGTGGGGGACTCTTTAGACTCTGCTGGTGGGGCAAATGCAGAGGCAATGAGATGGAGCTGACACTGGTCCTGCAAATGCAGAGGCCTGATTGATGTATGGCTTGGGAACAGAACTGATGGGGGAGGCCATTGTGTTGTTGAAAGGAGCTAAGATTTAAGAGCTGTGAGCACATGAGTGTTGGTGGAGAGCCTAGGTGTTGCCAGTGCCTTAAGGGATACAACTTGTGTAATTAAAATAATTTTTAAAACATTGTGCTAATTGAAAAATATATAGATGTGGCAATCAAGCTTCACCTCAATTTCTCGAGATTTTTTTTTCTATTTATCTGTATACCTCTTGAAGATGGGAAAGGGCTTATGTTTTTTAAAGATGCACGAGGTGCTTGGCCTCTGTGGTGTGTAGGGAAGTGACACAACTGAATGACAACCTGTGTTTTCAACAGGAACATTGCACAAAGTGCACACTCACTGGGGACAGTGAAGATGTGTGGAGAGATGCCCCTGACGAGTGAGCTGGGGGGCCGCCTGCATTAAACCAGTCATATCGCAATTAACACTGACTGAACACTTGCCAAGGGTAAGGAACTTGCTAGAGATCCAGAAGTAGTCATTGGAGGAGCTGGATTTAAACCCAGGAGTCTTCCTCATCACCCTATGCTAGGACCTAATAGCAAGCAGCGGCTCAAGAGTGGCGCCTCACCCAACTTCTCCCAATTCCTGCAGGGAGGCTTCATGGGCATCTGTCACTCAGCGACAATGGAGAACTCGGTCTCCAGGTTCCGCTATGTAGAGAGACGGAAGATGGAGGGTGGGAGGGGCCCAGCTCGTTTCATTTCCCCAATCAGATTTGCTGAGTAGCCATGATGTACCAAGCTATGGTTCTTAGTAATGTTTCTCCTTCTCATTCCGCTTTGCCTTTCCCATCAACCTAGCACTGCTTCTGTTACTCATCATCTTCCACTTGGATCACTACTGTAGTGACCTAACCTCGGGTCAAGCCTCCAGACTGGCCCTCATGTTGGAGCAACAGTGATCTTTCTATAATGCACACTGATCATGTCTCTCTCCTGCTGAAAGCAGCTCCCATGGCTTTCAGAATCAAGGTCAGACTTTTTAAGCAGACCAGGCAGGCCCTGTTGGTCCAGTTCCAGCCTAGCTCTCTAACCCATCACCCATCACTCTTGCCTCATCCACCATCCTCATCCTAAGCTATGTATGGATTTATAGTCACCCTGTGAGTCATTAGCGTATCCCACTTCCTGGCTTTGCATGTACTTTCCCTCTACCCAGAAAGTTCTGTCACCATTTCTTCATCTGCTCAAATCCTACTATACCTTTGAAACTTGGCTCAAGAATCACCTCCTCTGGGATTTAGATGAGGAGCCCCTTCACTGTACTTCATCTTGCAGAGCACTTGCCACACAATCTTGTAATCAATTTATCTGTCTCCACCATTAGGCTGAGAAATTCAAGAAAATTAAAAAATCTTATTCAATTTTTTATTTCCAGCCCTTACAACAGCATCTGGGCTCAGAAAAATACCTGTCAACATATAATAAACTGTTTGACGGGAACATCAACTCTGGCTTCAGGTTCCCATGTGGAGTAACACTCCCTACGTCTCTAGAAGAATAACCAAACACACTCAGCCCAGGGCCTTCTGGACTTTGCTCTCTGGGTGTGTTTGCCATCACAAGCTGGCCTTCCAGCCTGCTCCACTCTGCAGTAAGGGGCCTTCACCTGTCGGGGCAGTCCTGTCGGTCTAGGTGTGTCCATGACTTGGGAGATGAATATTTCTAATTAAGAATGAAGACACCTTGCCATAGCACCAGAGATATGTTCTTTCATCAGATTTTTCAATAAGAAAAGAAATATTTTTACCTCCATCTCTCTGACTTCCATGTCTTCCTCTCAACTGGCTGCTGGTGTGTTTCTATACAATCGTACCTCCACTTTTCTCTACTCACCTTTGGCTTCACCCACAACAGGAGCACGTAATTTGATTTTGCAAACAAAATTTAATCTAGGACTCTGACTTTCAGGTAAGTAAGGAGCATCACCTTTCAAATGAACTACCACAGAGAATCCTCTCTGCTGGTGTAAGAAAAGAATTGGGGCTCTTATTTTGCTAAAAGACACTATTTCGGTCAACTATAAAATCTTGGGAGAGAATAAGATTTTCATGAGGTGAAATGAGTGCAGAACCACATCTTCAAAAAATTTCTAATAAACAAGCTCTGATGTGTATCCACACCACACACACCCTTCCCTTCAGAGTTAATTTTCTCAAATGTGGGAGCAGATGGACGGTTTCCCACAGCATGGTAGGGTGGATGATTTCTCTTTAAAAATTTAGAGGTGTGATTTTCAAAAATAAATGGGAAAACATTTTTTCCTGATGCTTGTATTCTGAAGCAGTGCCAGAAAGCTTCTAAATTAATTGGTCTTACACCTTGCTTTTATTAAAAGAAAGAAAGACAAAAAAAAAAAAACCTACTTTATTTTTCATAGGCTCATCTTTTGCTGGCTCATTATTCAAATTACTAGGGATTCAAACTGAAAAGCCTCAGTTCCCAATCTCTGCCAATAAAGCTGGAGTGGCAATGACATCACTCAGGTCCAATCTTAATACCTCCAGGAAGGACCAAAACCCAGCCATGACTCAATGACCTGTTGCTCAGGCCACTCTGCTCTTTATTTCTTCCCCCAGCATCAGTCTTCTCTGTCACACTTTTCTCCATAGCTTATTTCAAAATTCACCCAAATTCATCCACCAAAAAAAAAGTGTGTCTTTGCTCCAGAAGTTCAGAAAATGAGTTGAAGCTTGGAAAGGGCCATAGTAGCGATGACTCAGTCCTTGCTTTGAGGACTTTTCTACAATACTTGCAATTGTTAGCTGTCTCCTTCTTCTTGAAACTATCATCTCTCAGTGTCCATGACACAAAGTAATTGCACTACTCCTTCCACCTGCCCCTCTGATCCTTTCTGCACCTTTTCAATCTCCTTCAACGGGTCCTCCTCCTTTGTAAGCTCCTTATGCTGGTGTTCCTGAAGACTGTCCTGGGGCTCTCCTCTTTCAACCCAAGGATGTGCTACCATCACCTCTATCCATTTCCAAACATTTACAATCATCCCACAAAGAAATTCTGCTAAGCTTCAGCTCACCTTTCTCTACCCCCATTCTATCTCCTGGTGATCTATATTCTAGATTCTGACTCTGACTGCTTATTATAATTAGTTCATATCAGTGAGATCATACTATATTTTTCCTTTTATATCTTGCCTTTTTCACTCAATAAAATATCCTCAAGGTTCATCCATTTGTTGCATGCATCAGAACTCCATTCCTTCTTATAGCCGAATAATATTCCTTTGTATGCATATACCACATTTTGCTTCTCCATTCATCAGTTGATGGACAATTAGGTTGCTTCCATCTTTGGACAATTGTGAATAACACTGCTATGAACATCAGTGTGCAAATATCTGTTTGAGACCCTGCTTTCAGTTCTTCTGGGAATATATGTAGCAGTGGGATAGCTGGCTCATATGGCAATTCTATACCTAGCTTCCTGAGGAAACTGTCTTCCACAGTGGCTGCACCATTCTACCTTCCCATCAGCGGGGAGTAAGTGTTCCTATTTCTCCACATTGCCTCCAACAACTGTAGTTTTCTATTTTTTTAAAATAGTAGCCATTCTAGTATGCATGAAATGATACCTATTGTGGTTCTGATTTGGACTTCCCTAATAGCTAGTGATGTTGAAAATCTTTTCATGGGCTTTTTAGTTATTTGTATTTCCTCTTTGGAAAAGTGTCTGTTCAGGTCTGTGCTATTTTCAAAGGATTTATGTACTGAAAAGTCATGCTTTAACCCTAATCCAATCTTGTGGGAGCAACTGCTTCTCTTAAACCCTAGTTAGCATTGTATGCTGGAAATTTGATTAGATTATCTCCGTGGAGATGTGGCTCCACCCATTCCAGGTGGGTCTTAATTAGTTTACTGGAATCCTATACAGAAAGAAGTATTTTGGAAAATGCCGCAGAACAATATAGCCACGAGAAGCAGAGAGTCCACCAGCCAATGACCTTTGGAGATGAAGGAAAATGACTCTGGAGGAGCTTCATGAAATAGGAAGCCAGGAGAGCAAGCTAGCAGATGATGTTTGCCATGTGCCCTCCCAGATGAGAGAGAAACCCTGACTGTGTTTGCCATGTGTCGTCTCACTTGAAAGAGAAACCCTGAACTTCATTGGCCTTCTTAAGGCCTGGATGCCTTAGATTGGACATTTCTATAGAGGTGTTTTTTTTTTTCCAGTTTAAATGTATTTTTATTAAGGGATTTGACATGGAATAATACAAATGACATAATAGCATCATGTTTTCTCTACATTGGTAGGGGTGGAAATGTTCTGGTAGAAAATGTTTTGCTGAAGATTAAACTATCTTTTTGTTACGGGGGCTAAAAGAACTTAGAATTCTATCTCCATCTGTATTTAGTCCACTTTCCTTCCCAGGGAACTATGACTTATGGCTATTATTTCACACCAGTCACGTTATTATAAATATGACAACATGATAGGTTCGAGAGAAGAAAACATAAGCCATCGTAAGGGCGTCTGCCCATAGTTGATAGGTCATAGTGGATATAACATTGTAAAGATTGCTGGTATTTGGGAATTCAATATTTAAAACCTTGAAAATTCCTAAAATAGATTTTGAAGCTATGCTTTGAAACTTTAAGATCAAAATTTTTACTTTTACCTCCTTGCCTTTTTTTTTTTGCATGGGCAGGGACCGGGAATCGAACCTGGGTGTCCGGCATGGCAGACGAGAACTCTGCCACTGCGCCACCATTGCACGGCCCTCCTTGCTTTGGTTTGCATTTAACAAAATCACTAATCTATGTTGCCTCCATAACAGCTTTGTTCATCAGTGCAGGGCTGTGGGAAGCAAGGGTAGAGCGTGGAAATGGATCAAAAAGCTGAGATTGGGAGAACTGGAAATTTGAAGATCGAGTTTAGGTCATTGTATTAGCAAGAAGGCAGATGACCAGCAGTCCCAATGTGGACATTCACAAAGCTCAGAGCAGGCTGTGCTTCAGAAACCAGATGGTGTAGAGGAAGCCAGGAGAACCCTAGCACTAAAAAACACAGTTTGTTGTTCACTCACTCATCATACTAATTAAATAACTCATTCATTCATTCCAGAAACATTTGTCAAGCACTTCCTATGTCCCAGGCACATAGGGATTTGGAGATGAAGAAACAATTCTATAGAGGTGTTTTAACTGGGACATTTTCTAGGTCTTTGATCTGTAAACTAGCAGCTTATTAAATTCCCCTATTTAAAAGCCATTCTGTTTCTGGTATATTGCATTACAGCAGCTAGCAAACTAGAACAAAGTCTTTTTCCCATTTTTAAATTGGGTCATTTGCCTTTTTATTGTTAATTGTGGGATTAAAAAATATATTCTGAGCATTAAGCCATTATTGGATATGTGCTTTCTAAATATTTCCTTCCATTGGAGTAGTTTGTCTTTTCACATTCTAGACAAAGCCTTTTGAAGCACAAAAGAATTTATTTTGAGGAGGTCCCATTTGTCTATTTCTTCTTTTGTTGCTTGTACTTTGGTGTAAAGTCTCGTCTACATCATGAAGGTGCTTCCCTACATTTTCTTCTAGGAATTTGGTTCTTATATTTAGGTGTTTGATCCATTTCAAGTTAACTTTTGTATAAGGTGTGAGGTAGGGGTCCTCTTCCATTCTTTTGCATATGGGTAACCAGTTCTCCCAGCACCATTTGTTGAAGAGACTGTTCTGCCCAGTTGAGCGGACTTGGCAACTTGTCAAATATCAATTGGCTGTAGATGTGAGGGTCTATTTCTGAACTATCAATTTGATACCATTAGTCAATATATATGTCTTTATGTTAGTACCATGCTGCTTTGACCACTGTAGCTTTGTGATATGCTTTAAAGTAAAAAAATAATCAGAGTCTCCCCACTTTGTTTTACTTTTCAAGATGTTTTTGGCTTTTTGGGTTCCTTTATCCTTCCAAATAAATTTGATTATTGGCTTTTCCATTTCTGCAGAGTGGACTATTGCAATTTTGATTGGGATTATATTGAATCTGTAAATCAATTTGGGTAGAATTGACATCTTAATGGTATTTAGTTTTCCAGTTCATGAACATGGACTGTCTTTTCATTTATGTAGGTCTTCTTTGATTACATTTAGTAATGTTTTATAGTGAATTTATTCCTAGATATTTGATTCTTTTAATTGCTTTTGTAAATGAAATTTTTTTTCTTGATTTCATCTTCAGGTTGCTTATTACTAATGGATTAAAAAGTACTGATTATTCTGTGTTGATCTTGAACCTTTCTATTTTGCTGAACTAATTTATTAGTGCTAGCCACTTTTTTGTAGATTTTTTTTGGACTTTCTCTGTATAGGATCATGTCATCTGCAAATAGTGAAAATTTTAATTTTTCTTGTCCAATTTGGCTACCTTTTATTTCTCTTTAAACTTTTTTTTTTTTGGGGGGGGTGCATGGTCCAGGAATTAAACCCTGGTCTCCTGTATGGAAGGTGAGTATTCCACCACTATTCTTTTTTGACTTTTTTTTGGTGGTGGTGGTAGTAAAGGGGTCATTTCTTTCTATTACTTAACTTCTTTAGCTAAAACTTCTAGCACAATATTGAATAACAGTGGTGACAGTGGGCATCCTTGTCTTATTCCAGATCTTAGAGGGAGAGCTTTAGTGTTTCACCATTGGGTATGATGTTAGCTGTGGGTTTTTCATTTATGCCCTTTATCATGTTGGGGAAGTTTCTTTCTATTCCTGTATTTCAAAGTATATTTAATTAAACAGGATGCTGGATTTTGAAAATGCCTTTTCTGCATCAATCAAGATGATCATGCAGTTTTTCTCCTTTGATTTGTTAACATCATCCATTATATTAATTGATTTTCTTGTGTTGAACCACCCTTACATACCTGGGATAAAACTCACTTGATCATGGTGTATAATTAAAAAAAATTTTTTTACTGTGAAAAATAACATATATACAAAAAAGCAATAAATTTCAAAGCACACTTCAATAATTAGTTATAGACAGATTTCAGAGTTTGGTATGGGCTATAGTTCCACAATTTTAGGTTTTTGCTTCTATTTGAAGACACTGGAGACTAAAAGAAATATCAGTATAATTATTCAACAGTCATTCTCATTTGTTAAATCCTATCTTCTCTGTTATAACTCCTCCTTCTCCTTTGATCTTTCTCCCAATATTCAGGGGTTTTTGGGCTATGCCTATTCTAACCTTTTCATGTTGGAAGGGGCTGTCAATAATATGGGGTAAAGGGACACAACTAGTTGATGCTCTGGAGAGGCTGGGCCCTCTGAGTTTCCAGACTTATCTGGCCTAGGAACACATCTGGAGGTTGTAGGTTTCTGGAAAGTATTCATAGTACATGGAACCTTTGTAGAAACTCCGATAGAGCCCTAGGTGTTCTTTAGGGTTTGCAGGAATGGTTTTGGTTGGGGTTTGGCAAACCATGGTAAATAGCAATATCTAGCTCAAGCTTGCATGAGAGTAGCCTCTCAACTCTATTTGAACTCGTTCAGACACTGATACCTTATTTTGTTACCATTCTATTCCCCCTTTTGGTCACCCCTGGATGTCATGTCCTATATAGGGGGTTGGGTAATGATTTTACTTGCAGAGTTGGGCTTAGAGAGAGGCCACATTTGAGCAACCAGAGAGGTCATTTGGAAGTAACTTTTAGGCATAACTATAGGTAGGCTTAGCTACTCCACTACATAGATAAGCTTCACAAGAGTAAGCCTCAAGTAAAGTGCCTGTCCTATTGACTTGGGAGTCCCTAATATTTGAGACAGTATCAGGGGTTTCCTTGGTGGTAAAATTTAATAGTTCTCTATTTTTTTCTCCCATCCCACAAGCGACTTTGCCAATACTTTTGATTATCTGCTTAACACACTCTGTATACATTGGGATATATCTGGACATTGCATTAAGCTATATGGAATTACAAGTCCTCATTCCCATTTTGGGCTTCATATGTTTAGGTTGTTTAAATGATCTATCAGATAGGTTGAGTTAGATGATGTGCTACAGAAAATTTAGGTTTGGAACAAAATAAACCTCTCTTTCTTTGGTCTCATCGGGTAGGCGAAGTTCTAAAATACAGACAGTGTCCTCCTTGCCCTGGTATTCTGATTTGCCTTAGTCTCAACCTGATCGGCTGTGTTCTCTAATTGAAGCCTTCGATCTCTAATTGAAGCCTGATCTCTTCTTCAGTTTCGTTAACAATTGTATGTGGCCATGCTGATTTTCAGACCTGCAGAATTCTCATGCTGAGTCTTAGGTGTCACACAGGTACCCAGAATTACAAGGAAATACCAGATTGTACATACATAACACAGCCTCTTATAATCTAGATGTAACAATTATAGCTCTGGACCAAATATGACTGTTATAAGAGCTTACAATCTAGGCTCCAATTTTCTTCAGTGTTTTCTAACTGCAACCATACGATATTTGATCTTTAGTTTCTGGCTTAGTTGGCATCACATAATGTCCCCTAGGTTCATTCACATCATGGCATGTATCATGTCTTTACTCCTTTCTGTAGCAGTGGAACCATATGTACACAGCACAGTTTGCCATTCTACTTCTCAGTCTGTATCCTTCTGTCATCTCCATCCATTGGGCATCGTGGATACTGTCCACCGTCAATAGTCCATGTCTCACATTATCCTCACTTAGTTGCATAATCATCCACACTCACAATTTTAGACAATTTTCATTGTTCCCAGGAGAAAGATAACTGAAAAACATACCCTCGACCAATAAAAAATCTGACTCTCCCCTTAACTCTTGTCTTTTCCCCCCATTTGTTTACCCCTGGTGTTGCTGTGGCATTGTTGCTATCTTCCAGTTAAACAAAGCCTATGGCATGCATTGGTAGTTTCCCCCTATATCCTGATATTATATGTACTACAAACCAGGTGTGCATGCGTGTGTGTGTGTGGGGGGGGGACCCTGTGTATGGGGTGCTAGGCCAGAGGAGGGGGGGCCCAGGGT
>PVIY010041259.1:0-21771 GCA_004026745.1 Myrmecophaga tridactyla
TCTGTACTTTGTAGTTTTGAGATGACCTGAAGTGGAGCCTAGGCAGGTCACAGAAGTGACTGGGCTGTTGGGGTGTGAGGGCTGGTGGCTGATGAGAGTGTGGAGTCAATGAGCCCAGGTCTAGCTCTCCCTTTGGAGGGAGGGTATGTGGGCACCCCCTTGTCGCCCAGACCTAAGTTGAGTTGGAGGGACAGCTCATCAGAGGCTAACCCTAACAGCAACATGCGTAAAGGACTCTGTGGGCCGAGCAAGCAAGGAGAGCCTGGGATGCATTTGTCTTTCCTCTATAAAACTTTCTGATCTCATAGAAACCTACTCTCTTAAAATATTTAAAAAATTAGACCAAAAGTAGAAAGTAAAAATCAAATAATTCACAAATAATTCATCACAGTGTGTGTCCCTTTTGTACCCTTTAACCAATACAGAATGTACCCATAAACCTAATCACATGTCATTTGTGAACATAATTGTGAATATTTGTAGAATATTCCCACTCATGTCCCATTATCATAACTTTAGGCCTTAGCTTCCCTCCAGATTTTTAATTATAAACAATACTCTGAATGATGTCTGTTGGTAAAGTGTTTTCTGCATTTTCCTTATGTTTGTGAGCCAGTTGTATTTATTTCATAAATTGTTTTTTGTATCCTTTGCCCATTTCTTAAGGGATTTGCTATTTTTCTTACTATCTTATATGAAGTCTCTGCATATTAATTGTATAAAACCTTTACATATTGGCTGGAATTTTGTTTTAGTTTCTAATTTTGATTTTAAATTTTGATAATTTTTATGAAATAATCTTTAAATGTCTTACCTTGTTTCACATTTTGGGATTTGATGTGAAGCCTGGATGACTTTGGGCAGCTTTTTGATCTGTCTATTTGGAGTGTTTTGGATTGATATCAGTGCTCATTATGTCAGAGCTCCTGTTAGGGGTAGTCTCTTAAAAGCTTTAGTTAAACTGGGAGTTAATTTTGAATGCAGGCTTTTTTTTTTCTGTTTAGGAGGTCATGGGTTATCATTTGCCTGACTGTACAGATGAACACTGAGTGTTCAGATCGACAGTCCCTAATTCCTACTTTAAGCCTTTGTTCAATGAACTAGACAGAATTTGGCTTTCTACAATTTTATCAATGACTCCTTGCTCTTTATTCAAACATAAATTAGTCCATGTTTCTCTTTTTGGAAGTTTTGTCTGATTTAGATATCAGGAGCACGATTCATTAAATGAGCTTTCCCATGTTCTCTGAATCCAGAACACTTCATATGGAAATGATCAGTTATGTTAAAATTTCCAAGCGTACCCATAAAGCCTTCTGGGCCTGATGTCATCTATGCTGGTAATTCTTTGATAGTCTTATTGCTATCTTGAGGATTACTGTTTGAGTTATGTTTTCTACTTATTTTTGAGTCAATTTTGTTAAATTTTATTACTAAAAAGGAAATTTTCACATTGTCATCATATGAATTGTCAAAATATATACGAATAAGTGTATTCTATATGCTTTGTCCTCTCTTGCATAGGAGCTATACTTCAATTAAATGAGATAGTGTATCCAAAGCACTCAGAAATCATGGCCAGCGTGCAGGACAGCACTCAGAAATCGTGACCAGTATGTGGGAGCAGTTGATCCAGGTGGACAAAGAGCCAGAGAGAAGAAAGGGAGGTCAACACTTCAAGGAGAGGTGACTTGCTATTGCCAGATCCCTGCAGAGTCTCTGCCAGTGGAAGCTCTGCCTTGTAGGGATGGGCCATGAAATGGAACAAAAGGGAGAAATATCACTTCCTGCTTGAAGAGCTGGTGCTTTGCTTTTCTCCTGATGCATGGGGACAGGTGTGTGTGTGCTGGTGAGCATTTCTTGAGGGGTGGACAGGGGTTTTACACTTGCTAAGCTGGTGGTGAGACAGGTATTTCAGGCATAGCAGACAAGGATGTTTTGGGTGGAGGAATGTAGTGGTGGTAATTTAACAAAAACAGCTCAAATAAACATGAGTGCTGAGGGCTGAGCACAGTGTACGATATTCCATTTGGTTCTCATCACCGATCCAAGGGGAGAACATTAGTATTATTATTGTTACTATTATTATCATTGCTATTATTATTGTGTTTATGTTATTGGGTAGAGGGAGAGGTTGAGGCAGCGGGAGGTGAAGGAATCTGCACAGGATCACCAGCATGTTAGCAGCAAAGCCATGATTTAAATCAAGTGAAGTTTTTTGAATGGGATGACAATTGGATGATAAGATAATTAGTTGATAATTAGAGCTCTCTCTGTGAGAAGGGAAAAGGGGAGCTAACTTCTGGATGGTGACAGATTAAGACTTACAGTAAGCAGAGCCTCAAGGAGTCCAGGGCAGTAGTGTATAGGGTAGAAGATGAACAATGGGCTCAGATCTTTTGGATCTGCCTCTAGTCCATGAGTCTTAGGTCTGGACAGGGCATCCAGGATGGAAGACACTCTATTCCTGTAGTCTGCAACCAACTGTGTGCACTTGTGTGCTGCTGTCCCCTCTGTGCTGCCCTGTTGGGAACACTGTGGGGTCTGCAGAGAGAAGACTTATCCCCTCATCTCTTCCAAGTCACCTCCAGAGCCAGCTGTTGCTGACACAAGAAGCCCTTGAGTTCAGGGAGCTCTCATCTTTGACCTCAAGTGGCTGGCCACCTGTGGGGCAATTCTGGATTTTCACTGATGCCTTTTGTTGGGCAGTGGGATTCATCTCAGTGGTTGGTCACTGGGCTGGTAGCTACCTGAGGTGGTAGCTCCGTATGGGTATGTCCATACTCTCACAGTTACCCCCAGCCTGACAGTAAAGCTCAGCTTGGATCAGATTACAGGAGACTTGAGCCAGGGACAGAAGTCACAGTGCTAAGCCCTGGGACAGCATGGCCCCATGGTGGTGAACAGAGACCTGTGTTAGAGGCAGAAGCCACAGTGGTAGGCCCTGGGACACTGTGGCCCGTGGTGGTGCACAGGTGGCTTGTAGTGTGATGAAAGAGCAGTAAACACACTAAACACACTGCTTAGTTTCTGGAGGGCTAAGGCCATGACGAGGGTCCAGAAGTAAAATGTCCTTTTTCTCAAGGGGTGGTTTTGCAGGGAGTAATAGAATGATAATTGGGGAGCATCTTCTGGAACATTCTTCCCCCACCTTCCCATATGGAACCCAGCCCTTGGCCAATCTCTCCATTCCTAATTACCCTCAATCACCCCTAGGATTATCATGTCTTCAAGCCACAGTGGAGTGAGGTAAGGTTTTTCCTAAACTTTCCATCTCTGGGCTTAAACACACTTTGAGGATTTGAAGGGTGTTGACCATAAGATAATTCAGAGATATAGAAGGTATGAGCGTATCCAAGTGACAAGCAGTGAATGTTGACCTAGAGGCCTCTAGATACATGGGCTGTGGGCAGGTCACTTCCTTGGGCTCTGAAGAGAAGTGTGGCCTCCTTGTATTGTGAAATGGAGTAAGAGAAATATTTCCTTTTCTGACCCAGTATATAAAACAGACACATTTACAAGTATACCCACATGTATATAAAATGCACACACCCACGCAAATGGCATTCATCATTAAAAACAGGTTATCTAAGAATAAGAAAACATTTCGTCTCTCTATAAGTCTCAGGAGGCCATGTACTCCAGACGTAGAAGAAAGCCAGTCTTCCAGGTTGACAGTGGACAGCACTGCAGTATTTTGTATGGGCAAGCCTTCTCCCTGGTCCTGGAGCTCCAGATACCCCTCCCCAGCCTTCCTCCAATGATACAACTCCAACACACTAGCTCCACCAATGTGACCTCCACATTCTCCAATGAGGTTTGTGCAGTAGGCTGAGGTAGCCAGATCTGGCAACTCTAACATACTGTCCTCATGCTGTGGCCTAGGCTCTATTTGCTTTCTGCAGCCTCCGTCATTATTATGAGGCCTTGGCTCTACCTGGGCTGTAACTGGCACTTGTCTGCATAGAAGAGGTAGCCATTTTGGTCTGATTTCAAGTGTGCCCAGAGTCTCTCACCTCTGTGGAGGCCCAGAACACCTCTCTGTGAGCCCAGCCTATAGGTGTGTTGACATATGATGTGGGCATCAGGCTAAATAAGCCCTTGCACTCCCTGCAGTTGGTACGCCTGAGGGTTCCTGTAGTCAGTCCCCTTTGGCTGCCCTTGCAGGGCTGCACTGAGTTCAAGTTGAAAAATTTTGAAGCTAATCAAGAGAAATATGTTACCCTTAAATAGCAATAGCACAAAGCTATTTATTGCGGTATACGTATCTTTTTCCACTGGCAGGTGACTTCTTAAAACTGGCCACGGTTATGCCAAGAAGATAGTCATAGATCCTTAGAACAAGAGTTCCAAGGGACAGGGAAGTACTAATTACCCACAGTTACCAGGGAGCTCTTTTCTGGGTGAGTACTTATGCCAATCCTCATCTCTCCAGCAGTGTTTACAAAACTTTTCTCCTACAACTCTAGGGGATTTATAGGTCATTGAATCTTATTGTAGACCCCTCACTATAAGCCCTTGGATATCAACCACTCACATCCAAAGCTTGTAATCCTTCCTAGCCAGGATTTATACCTTTAATGATATCTCTGGTAGTGGTTTAACTGTAAAATTACTTTCTAGGAACTATATCTGACATTTTGGATTTTCTCCAGAGTTGGAGGAAAGGAATAGCTTCTTTCTACTCCTCTGAAGCTGGCTCCTGACTGCTCAGAAGTGCAAATATCATGATCCTGTCTGCTTCCTTCAAACATGTTACTTCCCAGAGACTGACTCTGTTCCTCACCCCTGAAGCCCCAGGCAAAGCTGATTCTCTGCACACCTAGAGTTGTCAGATCTGGCTACCTCAGCCTGCTGCACAAACCTCATTGGAGAATGTAGAGGTCACATTGGTGGAGCTAGGTCAGATTCAGCAGTGTCTGTGATAGCACAAGGCAGAGATGGAAGACCACACTATAGCCAGTGCAGTGGGATAAAGACCTGAGAACCACCTGCTTGAGGTGTATGCTGGGGGGCATTCTGGAGATTCTGGTGGCACTTAAGGTGGATCAGAGCCACCTCCTAGAAATTCTCACCTCATTCCCAGGGATGTCAGCACCTATTTAATATAGAGTTCCCTGAGTAAGCTTCTGGGGCCTCTCATACTCAAGGGGACAATGGAGAGGTGACTGATCCAAGAGGAGGTATCCGAACCAAGAAGAGGTATCTAGGGTTCACAGCATCCACAGTTGAGAAAATGTCCTGCTCATCACCAAGCCCCCGTCCTCATCCACTGTGATGGCCTTAAGTCAGATTTAGGCTCACAGCTTTAGCTGTGAAGTAGCCTTGGGCACAAGGAGCATTGGATAACTGCTCTGGAGGGCATGTGGAGAAGAGGTCTCCCTAGAGTCTGGACATGATGCTGTAAGATACCAGATTCACCCTATGGTTCTTGAAACTTTTGCCACCCCATATTCTCCCTGTATGAGCTTCTTGCAGCAGCTGTAACAAATTACCACACACTTAGGGGCTCAAGACCAATTTATTTATTCTCTTAAAGTTCTGGAGATCAGAATTCCAAAATGCATCTTACAGAGCTAAACTCCAGGTATCAGCAGAGCTGTACTCTCCAGTAGCCCTAGGGGAAAACCTATTGCCTCGCCTGTGCCAGCTTCAGAGCTGCATTCCTGACATCTGAACCCCTTTCACCTGCTGGGTCTGGGCAACAGGAAGCACATGTCATCTACAATATCACCCTTGCACTTTATACCAGGGACCCTGTGCCACTTTCCTTCTTGGCAATAAGAACTACCTGGTGAGTGTGTTACATACATACTTGTTTGTTGGGCTCGCCACCAAGGATTTACACACATTCTTATTCTCTTGGGATCACATATACATGTTATACATGTACTTGAAGTCACTGATATGTACGTCACATATCCATTTTCTTGGGCTTGCTGATGTATGTTTTGCACAGAGACTTGTTCACTCAAACTCACAAGTATGTCCCATACTTGTTCCCTTGGGCTTACTGATGTACATACTAAATATGCACTTACCCACTCAGACTCACTAATAAGTGTATTGCACATACTTTTTCACTGGGGCTCATCCTATTTCTCTCACATGCTCTATGTGGCCAGGGTCCTGGTCTCCTTTGTTCCCTGCCCCACCCTCAACAGTACCCAGGACATTGCAGGAACAATATATTTGTGGGTGCATGAGTAGTTTGCAAAGGCAGCTTGCATCAGGCATCAGAGAGAGCCTTGATGGGGCTGGGCAATGTGAGGTCTACATGGGCTTCCATGGCTTACAAAAGGGGCGGCTCCAATATGTGTGACAAGGAAGGGTGTGAGGAAATGAGTCAACACACATTAAGCTCCAACTGACTGTCCAAGCAGAGGTAAAGGGAGTTACCAGTGTCTATGGGAAGCTCAGAATGCACCATCCCTGTCCCTACTAACCCTTGCTGTGCAATTTGGGGCACAAAATTGAATGTTTTTGACCTTCAACTTCTTCATTGGTCCTTGGTACCTTGGGTTTCAACATTGCACAAATTATTTGGATGGTGGTGAGGATTAAAGATGATACTCATGGAATTTGGGGCACATGGCCATTGTTCAGCCAATATAGGGTATTTTGTGACTATTATCCATCTGACATGAGAAAATGTGAAACTGACTTAAAGGTAAGAATGTTAACTTTTAATAAATGAAGAAACAACAAATGCAACACACTTGATGCAATTTCCCTGAGAATACTCAGGACAGAAAACATTGGAATTACCTGGAGAGAAGAGGTGAAGAGTGAAAACTGGATCCCTGTGCAGTGAGTAGCCAAAGAGACAGGGAGGATGGGCTTAGAGGGGGAAGGAAGGCAGGAACAGCTTAGAGAGCTGCTTGCACTAAAGGCAGCTTCCTGCTGGAAAAAATGGAGGGCCCACCCAATTTCATCCTCTCCCACACACCCTCCTGGCCCATCTTTGTCCAGCCCTCATCCACCCTGGTCACTCCACCCAATCCCCACCATCTTGACCTCATCCTGCCTCCCCACAGCCCTCCATCACATGGATGCCAAAGTCATGACACCTCAGGTGCTTTACCCTCTTTCTGGTGTGCCTGCTTGCTATCCACTGTCTTCTGTTCCTGGAACTCTGGCTAAAATGAGGGGTGGGGGTCCTTTGGTGCATCAGGTTTCCAAGCATTGAGGAAGGCTTGTTGAATCTGATACAAGCCCCTCCTCTGGAGCTCAGCTCCCTGCCTCCTGAAGGATTGGCAGACTACTCTAGCCAGAGCCCTACAGGGAAAGCTGGCTGTAGGCTTTGTCCTCATGCTTAGGTCACTCATCTGTACATATCTGCTATAGGTGTGTACCTACAGGTGGAGAATCAGACTTTTACCTGCAGTGCTTGCTTAAAATACCTAAGTAATGTTGAATCTGATGCAAAGGAGATGGTCCCCTGTCTGGAGCCTTCTAAGAGCAGGAAAGCACCTTCATGCCCCTCTCAGTCTTTCCCTGAAACTCCTATCAATCCATCCCAGGTCTTTAGAGTGGTTGTCTCTTTCAATCTTGCCATACGAACCCAGTCATGCTCTCTGCCTGTCCTTCTGCTGCCTGCTAAGCCACACATTCTCTTTTATAGAGGTCCCTGGTGCTCAACAGGGGTGTAGAAACATACAGCCTTAGGCAGATTGATTTGTTCTTACTAGCGTGTTATCAGTGTCGAAGGCTGTGCCTTCTCCCCTCCATCCATCCTCTAGACATCTTCCGTGACTTGTAGAGTCACCTCTGAGAGAGGAGCTTGCTCATATCTTTCTCATTTGGAGAAACATATAGTGCTCTCACAGGAAGAACTTGAAGCAAAAACTGATGTGAGTGTAGGGAAATACAGGCATTATTTTGTAGGTTGGAAAAGAAGGTCATTACTCCAAACATACCTCATACATGGCAAATTGAGGCTCAGAGTGCTTGAAAAGTGTCCAGAGATTCACAGTGGTCAGGAGCTGGGAGTAGGGCCAGGACACCTCTCTGGGCTGAGTTTACAGCTCCCCACACCACAGAGTCCCCTCCAATTACCCAACACTCCACAAGATCCAGGCAAGGGGACCCCTGCCCTAGGCAAGCCTACCCAGATGATTTGCACCCACACCCAGATACTCTCTGGTTACCCAGGACTCAAAATGGCTGGCCCAAATGGTTTTGAGTGAGGACCTGTTCTCCAGGTCTGTCTCTGGAGGGCCCTGGAGTGGATGCAAGAGGATCAGAGGGGTTGGACAAAGGCATGATGTGTGGTTGGATGCATGGGTAGGCCCCCAACTTGTGACAGGGTGGCAGTCAGAAAGATGGGTGCCAGGTTTGGGGTCTGACACCATACATCGTGATATGGGACAGCATTCAAACAGGGTATAGTATCCGGAGTGTGATGAAGTGATTATTGCCAGAGGAGCTAACCCACTTGATATAATAGATCATTGGCTCCACCTTTCTTTCATTTGGGGAGTTCTTTCTCAGGACACTGCCAAGGCAGGGCAGCCTTGACCACAAATACCATTATCTTCAAGGAATTTGGCCTTCCAGTTTCATGAGTCTATTCCTTTTCCCCAATTAGAGAAGTAACAGCTAAGGAAAATAACAAAAATATCTGAGCCAGACTTCACTTAGGTTCATATTATGTTCCTGTAGATTATGTAAATTCCTTAAATTCTCTCAGTCCTGGGGAGAATCTCCTTACAGAACAGTTTTCATGAGGCCCTACCAGGGCTTGCGATAATGTGGAATCAGTAAGTGTCAGCACCCTCTCTCCTTCAATGAGAGAAGGAACTGTGGCTTACACTTCACAGAGCCCAAGGCACAGGGCAGGGTCCAGTCCCATAATGCACCTTAAACATTTATGATTGTGAACGTGTGTGTGCGTGTGTATGTATGAGAGTGTATGTGAATGAGTGTGAGTGCAAATGTGTAAGTGTGCTTATGAGGGTGCACAAGAGGAATAGTGAGTACCTATGTAAGAATGTGTGCAAGCATGTGTGTGAATATGATAGTTTGTAAATCAGTGTGTAAATCATGTGTGTTAGAGAATGCATGTGTGTACATGGTAATGTGTAAATCATACTGCATGTTAGAGAATGTGTATGTGCACATGATTATGTGTAAGGGATAGTTTGAGTGTGGATCAATATGAGTGGGTGTATGCAAGTGTGATTGCACATGAGTGGATATGTATTGAGTGTTCCCATTGTTCTGAGTGTGTTTGTAAGAGTGTTTGAGAGCAAATGTGTGTGTGCATCAGTACTTTGGTATTCATATGATTGTCTGGTAGTGGGTAGTGTGTGTTAATGTGTGTGAATGTGTTTGAAAGTAAATATGCATTGTGTGAGTGTGTTTGAATGTGTGTGGCTTATGAAAAGAATGTCTCTTTTGCATCAGTTATATGAAAACATTGCTTTAATACAGGACTCGATCTGTTTGTGTTTTGTTTTGGGGGGTTCACAAAAGACTTGAGAATATGATGAAAGCTATAAAATAGTATATGTGTATATGCACAAAAAATCCTACATACATTTTATCTACTTAAAATGTTTCATTGATGGTGCATAGGTGTAAGTGTGTGCTGGCATGTGTGAGTGTCTGTCAGTGTGTTTTAATGACAGTGTGTGTGTACTTGAGTCTGAGTGTGTGCAGGTGTGAGTTAGGGGGAGGATGTTTCTGTGGGTGTGTATTTAGTGACTGTGTGAGTGTGTTTGTATGCTTAGTGACTCTGTGTTTGTGTGTGTGTGTGTGTGTACATGCATTTCTGAATATTCTCCTTAGCAGAGAGCAAGATGTGGGTTCTTTGGCTGCTGCTCAGCATTCACAGACCCAGGGGAGGACTTTCTGTCTCTGATGGACTCCAGTTATGAGTTTTCTCCACCTCCTTGCTTCAGAGAAGAGTCCAGCTAGGGCCAGCACCCTCAGGCCATCTTCATTTGAAGGGTCCTTTCACAGTGAAGCTACTCAGTGCTCACACCACTCACTCAAACCCATCCTGTGTCATTTCTTCAGTGCCCTCCAGGAAAGGTGCAATAGCATTCAAAACACCTTAATACTAACTACTCAAAATGGGAGAAAAATCATATTTTTGGATGTACAGATTGAAAGAGAAACCTGCCCACTCCACCATCTCTGACCAGTAGAATGGGAGACCTCCATAGCTCAGGGTGTCCAGCCCTTCCGATAGATCAGGATATTTATGACTCTCAGGCCCTGGCTGCCCTGGGTGAACTCTGTTTTATCATTCCATAGAGTGGGATCCTAGTGTGTCGTATTGACATGTACACACAAGGAGAACCTCAACCCTGAAACCAGGACTCACATTTTAAAAGTGTCTGTTGCACTCCTTCTTCCTGCCCAACCAAGCAAAGGCAGACATGGCATTTAGGTGTTTACTTGCTGTTCTCTTCTGTGGCTGTTAAATCAGAAAAGAAGGAGGGAGAGCAATGGAATGGTTCAAGGGACCTCAGGCGTCTGCCTCTTGGAAAAACAAATACCATACATGGAGGAACTCAAAGATGGTTTATGCTTAGGAAATGTGTCTGTGTGAGACTGACAGGAATGGAGACATAAAGGAACATGAAAAACAATGGTAATGTAGTCAGAGGACCCAGAGAAAATGATTTCTGTTTGGAAGGACTGACAGATATTTTTGACGTTATTATCAGCTTTTGGAAATCATAGTTCGATAATTGAAAAAGACACATTTTCTTTCTGAGGTAATAATCTGGAACCACATCATGTAGCCCACCCCTACATGATATATAAAAAATTAATATACAAATAGCAAAAAAATGTAATTTTTGGCAATTTGAGTCAACAAAGATGGAAATCACCATGTTTACCATGCAGCCATGCAGACATAAACACTTGCAGTTGTTGAGTTTTTTGGTTTCTTAAGTGATTTCGCTTTAATATTCAAACATTACGTATAGTGAATGTAGTTCTTCATGGTGACTCTTCTGAAGTTTAATAAGGTCTGTGTACTTTGACCACACACCACATTAATATTTGCCCAACGTAATGATCCATCCACACTCTTACTGATATATTCTAAGTGCCCCAATAATGCTGAGAACAAATCTACTTCAGTAGAAAATGTTGTTATAAAGCATTCATTAAGTAATGTATTCAGTATATTGTGCAGATGTTGTGGTCCCAGTTGTGTACAAAATATATGAAATATTCATATACAAAAATAGTGATCATTGTGTGTATATATCATCTATATGTCCATGTGTCAACGCATACATCAAAGTATGTAAAGATAAAACCCAACCCATGAGTGCTGGTTACCACCAGGAGGGGGCAGTGGAAGAGGGAGAGGTAAAAAGTCTACATATGAGTGTTTTACAAGCAGCCTAATTGAAACCATATAATGGGGTGTGTAATTCTTTGCAAAGGTCTTAATAATAGTTTTCTTGAAAGTATAGGGTATTTCTATTACTGTTTTTGTATGAGGAGCATAGAGTGTGGTTTTAAAGACAGTTGTGGAATAAAATAGTTCAACCTGCTGGTGTTAAAAAATATATACATATAAATAATAAAAACATTGTATTAAACTGTATATTATATTATATATAGTGTGTATATATATTATATGTGTGTGTGGTTTGCTTTTCCCAATGTCATTCTATAATTATATTCCTGTAAGTGAATGGATATAATTCTATCTCATTCCTTTTAATGGCTACGTATTATTACATGGAATGGTTATAACATTTGACCATATTCAGTTTTTTCTACCTTTTGACTGTTCTTGTATATGCTAATTTTCACATGACATTGAGAATTGGTTCATAAAACATTCTATTATTTATTACATCAAACTTCTAGTTTAACTTAATAGGAATTGTATACTTTCACAGTAAGGAGTTGTGAAAAACTGAAGAACATGCACTGGTTCTTATTTATTCAGGTCATTTTTTGCCTTTGAGCGTGCTTCAAAATCCACTTTATAAATTATGCTGTACTCATTGACCTCAGTATGTGTGAGATACTGGGCAGGGAACATTCCATGAATTATTATTTTTTGAAATCTTCACAACAGACTGTGAAGTAATATTATCATCTTCATGAATACCTTGGGATACTGATTCTTGACAAGTCCAGTGGTTTGACCAACATTATGTAGCTAATCAATGGCCTTCTCATATCAATGTGGACTGGACCTCCTCGTATCAATGTCTATGCTCATGACCAAGGCATTACCGATTCTTGTATCCTGTGGATCAGCTGTTCTTTTGTGTCAGGAGTTTTCATTGTTTCAGTGAATGGATTTTCTTTTGAATTAAAGTACTGTGAATAAAACTGACAATATGAGATAGCCTCACTATTAAAATATAAATATGAAATAGGTCAATTGGAAGTTTCTTTCTATAGCTTACCTATGACGAGCCCTACTTACACTCCCAGATTAAAAAAAATTATCAGAAGTTCGGTTTGTATACTCTGAGAAGTTGTATATATCTCTAAAAGAATATATAGTTATTTTATTTGATAATAATCAGTATGTTATTTTCTCATATAGTTTTACTTTAAAATTAATTTTGGAGATACCTCCACATTGATAGCCATAGGTCTCCCTTATTTTTTTATGTTTTATAAAAACGAAAAATGCAAACAGAAAAATCCTCTGTACTTATAATAAAATAAAAATACAAAACTTACCCAAATATCAACACCAAAAATTTTCATCATTAGCATTAGGAGCTGACAAACACAGGTTTATATAAATACATTTACAGTACATGAAAAAGGATCTTAAATTATAAGAGGTTTAAATTGTAATTTACTTAGAATTGTCAGGAAAAACCTGAAGTTGTTGGAGAATTGATGAAATTGGTAAATAGAAGTCTCCATTGGAGAATAATTTTTTATTTTCAAAAATTCAATTTAGGGAAAAAGGAAGTAATGGGAACTATGTTTACCACCCTCCTTCCACTTGAAATAATTAAGAAAACTAGACAAAGTATGTGAAGCATGTTTAGGACATTAGACATTAAACAATTGGCAGCAATACCTAAGACAGGAAACAAATGAGGTGAGCCCAAAGGTTGCTTCTGCTTACTGCCTTGAGGGATATTTTAGACTGTGGCAAAGAGGAAACAGAACCCAAAAAAGTTCTTGAGTTGTGATTGAGTTGAAGGTCTGTGAGGCTAAGCCAACTAGAGTTTGCAAGACAGAAATGGAGAGACAGAGCTGCACAGAAGGAGAACTCTGTATATCTGGAGAAGGTCCCTTTCCAAGATCCAATGGAATGATCTCAAACACAAGCATGTGAAACAACAAACTGCAGCCATCTGAAGGGATTAGTAGGAACAGGAGCAGGAGCCCACAGGGCTGGGAGTTGTGCTTCTTCCCATCAGTAAGACTAAGGTTTGTGGCAAAAAGTTTTTAGATAGACAATAAAAAGGGCCATTAGAGGAAAAAATTGCTGATTTGGATTTCTTGAAAATTAGCAATTTCTGCCTGTGAGAGATACCATTAAGAGAATGAAAAGACAAGCCATTTAATGGGATAAAATATTTGTAAAATACATATCTGATGAAAGACATGCATCCAAAATAGGTATTTGCCATAATGATTTGACAATTTATGTCCTCACATTCACATAAATTGTGAAGTGAATGTTTACAGCAGCTTTAGTCATAATTGCCCCAAACTGGAACCTACCAAGAAATCCTTGAAAGTTGAATGGATGAAAACATCGTGGCATATGCATAGAGTGGGATGATTCTTTAATTCTTTCTTTCTTTTAAAAAGACATATTTATTGTTCGTTCTATATTCTCTGGAATTACCTCAACTTAATGTTCTAATGCTTTTATCCAAATTTTCCATTTTGGAAAAATGACCGGAAAATATATTCCTGATTCTTAACTATAGAGAGAGTTCTGGGTTTCCGATTTCCAGGTCTTTGGAAGTTTTCCTCTAATTTTAATGATGATATTTTAATTTAAGAAAGTTATTCAGTAGAATAGAAATTCAAGACTGTCAGTAGATGTGTCTTTGCTGAAATTGCAGTATCTATTACATCATTAAAAATCCATTCATAATGTGAAAAAATAAATAACAGACAAGCAACCCGGAAGGATAGTACAGGCAACTATAAACTAAATGCCTATTATGTTGCCAAAACCACCCTCTCTTAGTTACTGTAGGTTATAACTGCAGAAAGTTGTGAAATCTGTTTTTGTCAGTACTCCAACATTGTTCTTCAAGGTTGTCTTGGTTATTCTAAATTACTTGCAGTTTCATGTACATTTTTGAATTCTCTTTTAAATTTCTCTAAAGTGAAAAGCATTCTGGGGTTTTGATTTGGATTGCATTCAATCATGACAATGATGAAGAAAATTGTCACCTTAAAAATAGTGATTCTTCTAATCCATATCCACGATATAGCTCATCACTATTCAGATATTTTTAAACCTCCCTAAACAATGCATTGCAATTTTAAATATGGAAGTCTTTCTCAATGTTTTAATATACATTCTTGATATTTTATGATTTATTAATGCTATTATAAATGTTGTTTTTTTAAAATTGTATTTTCCAACTTTTGTGCCAGTAAACAGGAAGACAGTTGATGTAATATTTTTGGAAAACAAAAAGTATTTATTTTTTCTATTTTTTGTTTTTTGAGTTCATGGTCCAGGAATTGAACCCAGGTCTCCTGTATGGAAGGTGAGCATTCTACCACTGAACCACCTGTACATCCTATTATTTCTATTTTTAATATCAGCATTACACAAAAATATGTTTAATTTTTCCTTAGAGAGACTGAAGAAGTTATTTCATTTTATAAAAAAATATTTATTCTAAATGTATAATGATGTGGTATGGAAATATACTCATATACTACACTAAGTGTAATTCTTCTATTAACTACATAATTTTAGATCATCCACTTTAAGTTGTTGATTCACTTTATTCCTTCCCCAGTTTTTCTTTATTAAAGTAGTTGTGGGCTTACACAATAATAATGCCTAAAATACAGGGTTCTCATATACCATCCAACCACCAACAACTTGCACTGGTATGAAACATTTGATATAATTTGCATTAGTATTTGTATTAGGGTTCTCTAGAGAAACAGAATCAACAGGAAATATTCATAAATATAAAATTTATTAAGTGTCTCATGTAACCATGGGAATGCAGAGTCCAAAATCCATAGGGCAGGCTATGAAGCTGATGATTCTGATGGAGGGTCTGGATGAACTCCACAGGAGAGGCTCGCCAGCTGAGGCAGGAAGAGAGCCTTTCTCTTCTGAATCCTCCTTAAAAGGCTTCCAGTAATGAGATTAAGCATCACTCATTGCAAAAGACACTCTCCTTGGCTGATTACAAATGGAATCAGCTGTAGATGCAGCTGATGTGATCATGATTTAATTCTATGAAATGTCCTCATAGCAACACACACGCCAGCCCTTGCCCAACCAGACAAACCGGTACCACCACCTGGCCAAGTTGACACATGAACCTGACCATGACACAATTGATGACAGAACATTTTTATTCTTGTATTATTAAATGAAGTCCTTGGTCTTACTTAGGTTTCCCTGTTTTTGTGGTGTAGTTCAAGGTATTTCTTTTTAAATGTTTATTCTGTTTCCATATTACAATAAAATATTTCCACTTTTAATTACATTAATATACACATATATATACATATCAGTGCTGTCAACAGTGTTTACAATGTTGAACTACTATCTCCACCATCCATTTTGTATATGGCTTATTTCATTGAACATGATGTCTTCAAGGATCACCCATGTTGCTGCATGTATTGGAACTTCATTTCTTTTTAATCCTCAAAATATTTCAGTGTATGTATATACTACATATATTTTATCCCTTCATTTGTTGATGGACATATGGGTCGCCTCCATATTTTGAAAACTGTGAATAATGTTGCTGAGAACATCAGTGTGCAAATATCTGTTCATGTCCCTGCTTTCATTTCCTTTATTTATATATGTAGTAATGGGATTGCTGGGTCACATGGTAAATCTATACTTAGCTTTCTGAGGAATTGCCAAACTGTCTTCAACAGCTGCTATACCATTTTAGTTTCCCACTAGCTATGAATGTGTGTTCCTATTGGTCAATATTTTCTACAATACTCATCATTTTCTTTTTTTTCTTAAATAGTAGCCAGTCTGGTGGGTGTTAAATGGTATCTCATTGTGTTTTTATTCTGCTTTCCCTAATGGCTAATAATATTAAGCATCTTTCCATGAGCTTTGTGGCCATTTGTATATCCTGTTTGTAGAAATGCCTATTGAAGTTCCTTGCTACTTCCTATGAAACAGAGCTCGAAGGATATTAAGGAATGATGAGAAAGAAAGAGAGAGAGAGACTGAAAGAAAGAAAGAGACAAACAGATGGGATCACGTGGTCTGAAGCTTAACCTTAACAAACAACAGACAACTTTATTCTTAATTAGTTCCTGCTTATATACTGCAGGGTTTACGTGACTAAAAGCATGTGTACATTTCGAGATAAAACAGTATATTACTGTTTTAATTCAGTATATTACTCCCTGCATACAAGAGATAGCTAACAAGACCTTGGGGTTAAAGAAGAAACAAACATTCTCTCCCTCTCAGACTGTCCTCCAATTAAGCAGATAACAATCTCCTCAATTTCTTGCCACCACTCTGACACCAGCTGCTCCCAACAAATTCTGCAGGTCTTGTTTCAACCCTTGGCTCCTACAGTTCTTGCCCATTTTTAAATTGGGTTGTTTTTCTTTTTATTGTTGAGTTGTAGGATTTCTTTATATATTCTGGATAATAAACTCTTATCAGATATATGGTTTCCAAATAATTTCTCCATTAAATGAGTTGCCTTTTCACATTTCTGATCGAATACTTTGGTGTACAAAAGTTCCATTTATATTTTTTCTTTTGTTACTTGTACTTTGAGTATAAATTCAGAGAGACCATTGCCTAACACAAGATCTTGAAGATGCTTCCCTACATTTTCTTCTATGAGATTTATAGTCTGTCCTTTTATATAGTTCTCTGAACCATTGTGTGTTAATTCTTGTACATGATGTGAGTAGCTCCCCCCCTTAAGCATATGGATACACAGTTCTCCCAACGCCATTTTTTTTTTACATGGACAGGCACCCGGAATCGAACCCGGGTCCTCTGGCATGGCAGGTGAGCATTTTTGCCTGCTGAGCCACCATGGGCCCCCCCAACACCATTTCTTGAAGAGACTATTCTTTCTCAAATGTATGGACTTGGATACCTTGTCAACAATCAATTGGCCATAGATGTAAGGGTCTATTTCTGAACTCTCAATTTGATTCCATGGGTCTATATATCTATCCCTGTGCCAGTACCCTGACGTTTTGACTGCTCTATCTTTATAATAAGTTTTAAAGTCAGGAAGTGTGAGTCCTTCAAATTCATTCTTCTTTGTTTCCATGTATAAGATTTTTACATCCTTGATTTACTGATAGGTATTTGATTCTTTTAGCTGCTATTGTAAATGGACTATTTTCCTTGATTTCCTCCTCAGATTGCTCATTACTACTGAATAGAAACACCACTGATTTTTGCATATTGATCTTGTACCTCATCAATTTGCTGAAATTGTTTATGAGCTCTAGTAGCTTTGTTGTAGTTTTATGGGACTTTTTATATGTAGAATTATGCAATCTGCACATTGAAAATTTTACTTCTTCCTTTCCAATATGGATGCGTTTGTGTTTTATTTCTTGCCTAATTTCTTTTATTTAGAACTTCCAGTAAAAAGTTGAATGACAATGGTGACAGTGGACAGCCTTGTACTAGTCTAGATCTTAGAGAAATTTTTCAGTCATTCTCTATTGAGTATGATATCAGTGGTGGGTTTTTCATATATGCCTGTGAAGATGTTGAGGAAGTTTCCTTCTATGCCTATTTTTTTAAGTGGCTTTATCAAGAAAGGCTGCTGGATTTTTTGCAAATCCTTTTTCTGTATCAATTGAGATGATCAGATGGATTATAGTAGTCATTTGTTAATGTCATTTATTACATTACTTGATTTTTTAAAAAATTTGAACCTTCTTGAACACCTGGGATAAAAGCTACTTGATCATGCTGCATAATTATTTTAGTGTGCTGTTGGATTCTATTTGCTAGTACTTTTTGAGGATTTTTTTAGATATGTAGTCATAGGAGGTGTAGGTTTGTAATTTCCTTTTCTTGTGGTATCATTATCTGGCTTTGTATATATGATGATGTTGGCTTCATCAAATTATGTAGTTTTTCTCTCCTTTTCAATATTTTGGAAGACTTTATAGGGGATTGGTATTAATTCTTCTTGGAATGTTTGGTAGAGTTCTCCTGTGAATTCATCTGGTCTGGGTTTTTCTTTTTAAGGTATTTGTGATGACTGATGCAATGTCTTGAAATTGGTCAGGTGAGAGATTTCATTTCTTCTAGAGTTAGTGCAGATTGTTCATGTGTTTCTAGAAAAATTTTCATTTCATTTAGATTGCCTAGCTTTTTAGCATACAGTTGTTCCTAGTATCTTCTTATAATACTTTATTATTTCTGTGATTTTATTTTATGTATTTATTTTATTTTTTATCTCTTATGATTTAACCTCTCTCATTTGTTATTTTAGTTATTTACATCCTTTCTCTTTTTTTCTTCATGGATGTGTCAATTTTATTGATCTTTTCAAAGAGCCAACTTTTGATTTTATTAATGGTCTCTGGTTGTTCTTTCGGTCTCTATTTCATTTATATCTGCTTTAATGTTTTTCTTTCTTTCCTTCTAACTGTTTTGGGTTTAGTTTAGTTTTCTTTTTCTAATTCCTCTTGATGTGCACTGAAGTCTTCAATTTTAGCTCTTTCTTCTTTATAAAAATAAGCATTTAGAACTATAAAATTCTCTCTCTGTGCTGCCTTCACTGCATCCCTAAGTTTTGGTATGCTTTGTTATCATTTCCATTCATCTCAAGATATTTACTAATTTCCTTTGTGATTTCTTCTTTGATTTATTCCTTTTAAGAATGTGATATTTTATATTGGGCTGATTTGAAAGGATTATGTACCCTAGACAAGTCATGTTTAATTCTGATCCCATCATGTGAAGGCAGCCTTTCTCTTAATCCCTATTCAGCACTTTAGGCTGGGCCTGATCAGATTATTTCTCTGGAGATGTGACTTTTCCAATTGCATGTATTAGTTAGATGGAGATGTGAAGCCACCCATCCCAGGGTCTTTATTAGTTTACTGGAATCCTTTAAAAGAGGAAGCATCTGGAGAAAGCTTCAGAACAATGAGATCCACAAGAGCTATAGAGCCGACACAGCCCAAGACCTTTGGAGATGAGGAAGAAAAACACCCATGGGAGAACTTCATGAAACACAAATCCTGGAAAGAAAGCTAGCAGATGGTCTCATGCTCACCACGTGACTTTCCAGTTGAGAGAGAAACCCTGAACTGCATCGGCCTACTTGAACCAAGGTATCTTTCCCTCATACTTTAGATTGTACACTTCTATAGACTTACTTTTTGGACATTTTTGTGGGCTTAGAACTGTAAACTTGCAAGTTAATAAATTTCCCCTTTTTAAAAGCCATTCTATTTTTGGTATATTGCATTCTGGCAGCTAACAAGCTAGAACACATATATTTTCAGATATTCCTGTCTTATGCCTGTTACTGATTTCCAGTATCATTCCATATTGGTAAAAAATTGCATGCATGTATTTTCAATCTTTTTAAATTTACAGACACTTGTATGACCCCAAATGTGACCCAGGACAGAGAATGACCCAGTGCTCTTGAGAATCATGTATATCCTGCTGTTTTGGGATGTAATGTGCCATATATGTCTGTTAGATCTATGCAAAGTTCTTTGTTACTTATTGATCTTCTGTCTGGATGCTATGTGCATTGATGAGAGTGGTGTATTGAAATCTCCAAGTATTTTTGTAGAAATGTTGATTTCCCCCTTCAGTGTTGCCAGTGTTTGCTTCATTTATTTTGGGGCACCATGGTCAGGTACCTAAATATTTTTATTTGTTATTTCTTCTTGGTGGATGGACCACTTTATTAATATATTATGTCTTTGTCTTTTGTGACAGCTTTGGGCTTAAAGTCTACAATGCTGAATATCAATATAAGTACTACAGTTCTTTTTGGTTATTATTTGCATGAAATATATTTTTACATGTATTCACCTATTTATGTCTTTGTGTCTAAGGTGAGTCTCTTGTAACCTACAAGATGTTTGTTTATCCATTCTGCCAACCTGTGACTTTTGATTGGAGAACTTAATCTATCAGCATGCACCATTATTACAGTAAAGGCAGTACTTACTTCAGCCAGTTTATCCTTTCATTTTTATGCCCTATCTCTTCTTTGTTTCTCTTTTCCTTTATTGCAGTTTCCTTTTCTGAATAGTTTATCTTATGTAATATATCTGAATGATCACTTTATCATTTCTGTTTTTGGATTTTTTTTTTTACTTTTTGTTTTGTTTTGTTTTTTACTTTTTTTGGTTTTGGATATTTTTAAACTATTTTCTTTGTGGTTACCCTGAGTTTGTATTACACAGCATACATCTATAATCTACTAATTTGAAAATGTGCCAACATAGCTTCAATAGCATATATGTTCTCTGCTCCCATACCCTCCACTTTTCATTTTCTATTTTTTGTGCTCCACATTAACTCTTCATAGTTGGCACAGCCACTGTCAAGAAATAGGACTTTTTTTATTCGCTCGTGTTCCAAATCTTTTAGAAATTAAAGAGTAGAGTTATATACTGAGGATACAGTATTATTGGGTTTTGCATTCACCCTTTTCTTTACCTTTACTCAAGATTTTAATTTCTTCACACTTACTTCAAGACACTCTCTCAGGTCTTTTCCTCTAAATCTACATCATTCTTCTAGGTGAGGTATTTTGTTGATGAACTCTCTCAGTTTCTGTTTATCTGTGAATGGTCTAACCTCTCCTTCATCTTTAAGGACATCTTTGCTGGATAAAAAAAAAATTCCAGTTGTTCTCTTTCAGCACCTCCAATATAGCAGCTCATTTAGTTTGTGAAGTTTATTGTGTTATAAGTTAAGTTTGGTATACTTTTCTGCATGACAAGTCTATTTTCTTAAAGTTTTGTCTAAAAAATAGCTGATGGGTGTAAATAATAAGAGGCCTGATGTACTACCTTATATTGACAATCTTTAGTAACATAAGCCTACAAAAAATTACTTCTCTGACATCCCTCTTGAAACTCTTTCCCTGGCTTCTAGTAGGAAAGATAAGGAAACAAGAAGACAAGACTGGCCCCCAGTCATGCTCTAGGGAGTGGAGTGAATATCTTCAGATTGGAGAATAGAGATATTTGTTTTCTGCTCCTACATAGTTTTTATAAAAAAATTTACACCCATCTCTCCTCCAACCTACCCTCTCTGACTTCCTTTTTTCACTAGCTTTGAAATGCATTTATTTTTTGATTATTGAAATTCATCTTTCATGACATTTTTATCAAGTGTATATTTAAGCTTGAGGGCATAAATGCAAGCCAACAGCAACACATACAAGCAGTTTTCCATTCAAATTTACAAAAACTTTAATAGTAACAAAAATATAGAAGGGGGTCATTTTTCTTTTAATCCAAAGCTTTTATTTTTAAAAGACCAGTCACAATCATCCTACTATAGATATTTCATCAGGGAGAAGAAAAGGGGCACCGCCTAATAAATGTTATGCCAAATCATCCAGTTACCTGAAAGTTTGGTGGTGA
>PVIY010041260.1:0-21673 GCA_004026745.1 Myrmecophaga tridactyla
AGAAATAGAAAAGCCAATTCTCAAATTCATATGGATTTGCAAGGGGCCCTGAACAGCCAAAACAACATGAAAAACAAGAACAAAGATGAAAGACTCATGCGTCCAAATTTCAAATTTACTACAAAAGCTAAAGTAATCAAAGCAGTGTGCTTTGAGTGAGGATAGACAGAGAGACCAATGGAAAAGAATTGAAAGTCAAAAAATAAATCCACACATCTGTGGCTAATATATAAGGGTGCAAAGTCTATTCAAGGGGAAAAGAATAGTTTCTTCAACAAATGGGGCTGGGGAAACTGAAAGTCCACATGCAAAAGAATTAAGTTTGACTTCTACCTTGTACTATATACAAATATTAACTCAAAATTGGACAAGGCCCTAAATATAAGAGCTAAAACCATCAGACTCTTAGACAAAAACAAGGGGTAAATCTTCATGACTTTGAACTTGACAATGGATTCTATGGGTCTCATACCAAAAGTATAAGCAAGAAAAGAAAAAATAGATAAATTGAACATCAAAATGATAAACTTTTTTGCATTAAAGGACATTATCAAGAAAGTGAAGACAGTCTACAGAATGGAAGAACTAGTTGTGTCATGTTTCTGATAAGGAATTAATATCTATAATATCTAAAGGGCTCCTACAACTCAACAACAAGCAACCCAATTAAAAAATGAGTAAAGGACTGAAATAGATACTTCTCCAAAGAAGATTTATAAATGGTCAATAAGTAGATGAAAAGATGTGCAACATCTTTAGTCATTAAGGAAATGCAAATCAAAACCCCAAGATAGGGTGGTGCAATGGTGGCTCAGTGGCAGAATTCTCGCCTGCCATGCTGGAGACCCGGGTTCGATTCCCGGAGCCTGCCCATGCCCGACAAAAATAAAAAAAAACAAGATACCACTTCTCACCCATTAGGATGGTATTTTTTCTTTAAGTGGAAAATAACAAGTGTTGGGAAAGATACGGAGAAATTGGAACCCTTGTACGTTGCTGGTGGGAATGTAAAATGGTACTGAAATTGTAGAAAACAGGTTGATGGGTCCTCAAAAATTAAGCATAGAATTATATTTGATCCTGCAACTCCATTCCTGGATACCCAAAAGATTTGAAAGCAAGGAATCACACAGATAATTTTACACCAATTTTCAAAGTGACATTATTCACAGTTGCCAAAAGGTGGAAGCAACCCCAATGGCCATCAACTGATGAATGGATAAACAAAATGTGGTATTTATATACAATGGAATGTTATTCCCCTATAAAAAGGAATGAAGTTTTAATACATGATACAACATGGATAAACCTTGAAAATAATATGCTAAGTGACAGAAGTCAGACACAAATACTGTATGATTCCACTTACATGAAATACTAGAATAAGCAAATTCATAGAGACAGGGAGTAGATTGGAGATCCCCTTGAGGGACTTGGGGTAGGGGATTGGGGAGTTATTGCTTAGTGAGTATAGAGTTTCTGTTCAGGATGATTAAAAAGTTTTGTAATGTATGGTGTTGATGGTAAGTAACATTGTGAATGTAGTTAACACCACTAAATTGTACACTTAAGATGTAGCAGAGAGGCTGGAGGGAACTGCCTGAAAATGTAGAGCTGTGTTCCAGTAGCCATGTTTCTTGATGATGATTGAACAATGATTTAGCTTTCACAATGAGACTCTGTGAATGTGAAAACCTTGTGTCTGATGCTCCTTTCAGCTACTATAGCAACAAAAGAGTAGAACATATGGAATAAAAATAAATAATAGGGGGAACAAATCTTAAAATAAATTTAGTTTGAAATGCTAGTGATCAATGAAAGCGAGGGATAAGGGGTATGGTATGTATAATCTTTTTTTTTCTGTTATCGTTTTATTTCTTTTTCTGTTGTCTTTTTATTTCTTTTTCTAAATTGATGCAAATGTTCTAAGAAATGATGAATATGCAACTATGTGATGATATTGAGAATTGCTGATTGTATATGTAGAATGGAATGATATGTTAATATTTTTGTTTGTTTTTAATTTTTTTAATTAATAAATTTTAAAAATTAGTTAAAATAGGAAATTTTATATTGTATATAGGCTATCACAATAAAAATCATTTGCATATGTATGTATATATGTATGTACATGCCCAAAGTAGTCAACATAACCTACAACAAAGAGGTAAGGTTTGTAAGGCATGCAACTAGGTAAATGAACCTTAAGAACAATATATTGAATAAAACGTCAGAAACAAAAAGACAAATACTATCATGCGTCACTCACTTAGATTAACTATAATTTACAAATTCAGAGAATTGAAGTTGAGAGCATGGGTTATCAAGTTGGGGCCTATTGTAAAGGGTCCTAGATTGTAAACTCCTACAGAAGTCACATATGTTTAGGAGTTGTAACTGATATTTCTGAATTCTGAGATATTGAGCTATTTATTTATAACCTGGTCGTTCCCTGAAACTTTGGGTATTTATGTGACACCTGAGACTCAGAGTTAGAGCACTGAAGCTATGGAGGTCAGCATTACCCTATTCAGCAACTGTTCAAAAAAGCTGAAAAAAGTGATCAAACTTTGTCTAGAGATATTAATTAAACTGATCTGGATAGGACTAGAGTAAATCCAAATACTGGGTAAAAGATGCTATGGCCCATATGTTCAGATTTCAACCTCTGTGCAAGACCAAAGGGAGAGATGCTTATGTGGTGCAAAATTTATATTTTGAGTAGCATATTATCTAATTTAACTTCTATAGTCAGTTTTCTTGAACCTCACAATTTCATGGAATCTTAAATAGGGCGTGAGATCTTTTTGATTTGTACAGGTTAGTGTGATGCCCCAATATATCCTAGAGTGATTTGGGCAGAGAAAAAAAAAGTATTTGCAAAGTCCTCTCTGGGGACTGGAGTCAAAGGAGGAAATATTAAACTTCCACATCTGGGGAATTCCTGATATTCACGCAAGCAATGGGGACAATCAATTCAATAGGCTGAGCCTTCAATCTTGGGGCTCACACCTATAAAGCTTATTCCTGCAAAGGATAGGCTAAGCCTACCAATAATTATGCCTAAGAGTCACTCCTGGAGAGCTTCTTTTGTTGCTTAGATGTGGCTTCACTCTCTAAGCCAACTCTGCAGGTGAACTCACTGCCCTCCCCCGCTATGTGGGACATGATTCCCAGGAGTGTAAATCTCTCTGGCAATGTGGGACCTCACTCTCGGAGATGAGCCGGGTCCTGGCATCATGGGATTGGGGAAGCCTTCTTGATCAAAACGGGGCAGAGAGAAATGAGACAAAATAAAGTTTCAGTGACTGAGATATTTCAGAGTCAAGAGGTTACCCTGGAGGTTATTCTTATGCATTAGCAAGATATCCTTTTTTAGTTTACGGTGTATTGGAGTGTCTGGAGGGAAGTACCTGAAACTGTTGAACTGTGTTTCAATATCCTTGATTCTTGAAGAGGATTGTGTAACGATATAGCTATTACAATGTGACTGTGTGATTGTGAAAACCTTGTGTCTGATGCTCCTTTTATCAGGGTATGGACAGATTAGTTAAAAAAGGGTAGAAAATAAATAACGGGGGGCTAAGGGGTAAAATAAATTGGTTAGCTTGAAATGCTAGTGGTCAATAAGAGGGAGGGATAAAGGGTATGGGATGTATGAGTTTTTTCTTTTTTCTTTTCATTTATTTTTCTAGAATGATGCACATATTCTAGAAATGATTATGGTGATGAATACACAGCAATGTGATGATATTATGAGCCATCAATTGTATACCATGTATGGACTCTATATGTGTGAAAATCTGTTAATACAAGTATTAAAAAATAACTTACTAATTAATTAAAGTGAACCTGAACCAAGACAAGCCAAATGATTATATTCAGGACAAATGACCCAGTTTCTTCAACAAATAAATGTATGGGGGGCAGGAAGAGGAAGGTAATGGAATTGAATTAAAAAGGCCTGACAAGACTTATCAATCACAGGCAAAAAAAAAAAATAGAGCTCATGGTTTGTGACCAAACATAACTTTAGAGTACAGGACTTAGAAGCGGTACAAAAAGAAAACAAATGATGGTTTGTTTCTATACAATTCCCCTTTGCACACTACTTAGTTATATCAGTTATTTTTTTCAGTTGATTAAGACACAAGTTGTTAGAAGCTTCTGTGTAGACCCTTTCCCTGCAATCTCATCCATCTTAGCTTCAGCACTACTTTCCTCGGCATAGTCTGCAAGACTGTGTTAGGTCCTCCTAATGCACCCTTGATAGGTCTCCTTTGGAGCACTTGTCATAACCACAACTTTAAAACTAGAAAAACATATTTGATATTTAACTCCACTAAGAACTACATTTCGCTTGTTCACCGCTACCATTGACAGCGTCTGACACACACATTCAATAAATATTTGTTGAACGAAGGAGGTAGTTAGTGCCCAGTAGTGTCAAATGCTACAAACTTTTAAATCCCCGGTTAGCACAGTTTCTAAGGATTCACCTCTCCGGGTCTTGTGCCCAAAGGCGCTAGAGGGCGCCCGCATTGGCGGATTTCAGCCGCCCAGAACGGAAGTATCTGAGCTTTCAAACCCGTCGGGAAGCAACTGGGCAACGGACCAAGATGGCGGCGCCCAGCGAGGGGCCAGCGTTTGCTGCCGCGGTTGAAAAGAATTGGGGTGCGGTTGTTCGCTCCCCTGAAGGGACCCCCCAGAAAGTACGACAGCTCATAGATGAGGGGATTGCCCCGGAAGAGGGAGGCACGGACGCGTGAGTTCGCGAGTACCCCCTGGGTCCAGCGCCGGCACCTTGGAGAGGGCTTGAGGAACGCAGGCCTGGGGGGAAAATGGTAGTGGGGAGGGTGTCCCCTTGGCGGCGCCGGGGGCAGTGAGGATGGTTTCTTCCCGAAATCTGAGAGAAACTGGGGTTACTATGCTTGGTTGGCTCCGATCTTCTCCTTGAGATATCCTGGACTTTGCAGCAAGGCGGAATTTCGCCATAGGCAATTTTTTTGGAAGGGGAAAAAAAGAACGCTAATTGAATGTGCGCATCTAGATTTCTTAGTTGGGTCCTCAATCTTTTCTGTGCTGTGGACACTTTTGGCAACCTGGTAAAATGGACCCCCTCTCAGAATAATGATTTTAAAAATGCATAAAGTAAAACATAAAGGATTATAAAGAGAACCAGTTACTTTGGAATGCTTTTATCAAGGTTGATTTTTTAAAAATGATACAGTATCGTGCTTCTTTGCTAGAGTTAAATAACATTTAGCGATATATATATCTGCCATAATTTCGAAGCATATCGATGAGCATAAACGATATTTCATAACAAATTGTAATGTGAGAAATGTTTAACAACCATAATATCCAAGAACCATGACGTGGTAAGAAAATACCTGTGACTTCTATTAGTGACAAATTCACAGATAGTGCTAATAACTACTGTGAGTTTGTTTGTTTTAAATCTTTATTCGTAAAAGTGAAAAATGCAAGTTTTTAGTTGGAGGTTAGTGAATAAAATGTCGATTTTTTCCTATCAAAGTTTATGATGCCTCTGGAATTTTTCCAAGAACCACTCCCCCGAGGCTCTCTTGCATCTGAAAAAGATTGATAGCATACATTTGTTTCTTTCCAGTTATGATAGTTGATGTAATCCTGTTTTTATTAAAATGTCTCTTGTCCTTCAGCATTTCCTCCCCATGAGGTGCTGTTGAAATACTTTATGTTGAAAATGAAAAGAATTTATTTTCTTCTCCCTGAATTTTGTTTCCTGAAATGTCCTAAATCTTTACTTTGATTTGAATGTTTTTATTGTTTATTTAAGGGAAGGTTGGAGAGTTATCAGGGGCCTATCTAGATAGAAATATAAATTTTTTTTTCAAATTATATAATACATAACTGAAACTTTGAGTCTTATTTTGTATTTACTACAGTTATGCAAAACACTGGTGGAGGACAATAAGTGAGCTTGGAGACCGATTTGCCAATGTAGGATTAGTGGTGAACTGTAGAGCTAGAAATTGTCTGAGATGTAGGTGTGGCCGCTTTGTAAAGAGTTTTGAATGCCAGTCTGAAGAATTTGATTTTAATTAAGCAAATAGTATGAAACCAATGGAAATATTGAGCAGAGGAACGACATGACTGAAATGATTTTTAAGGGAAAATTAAAATCCAGTGTTGGTGTGATTGATGATATAAAGTGGAGAGAAGCTAGATACAAAACATCCAGCCTGAGTGGTATCATAAAAGAATAACCAATGGTTTTGCCACTTTATTTTAGAAAGGACACATCTGCCACATTCCAGTCAGTTAATGGATCACCCCAAGCAGTACAACCTCCATTGGAATCTACAAGCAAGGAAGCCTTCTTTAGCCGAGTGGAAACATTTACTATATCCTTTTTTAGTTCACGTGAGTTGAGCTTTCTACCTCCTCCTGAAATTGTCACTCCTCCAGGGTATTGCCTCATTTATTCTGACGTTTTAAACGTAAGAAAACTTAGTAAGAAATTTTGTAGGAAAATTAGCATCATAGGATGTTATCCCTCAAAAAGACATTTGAGAGTAACCCTTTCTCTTTTTTTTCTTTTGTAAAATGTATATATGTGTTGTCAGAGAAGTTGTATGTTTACAGAAAAATCATGCCTAAAATGCAGAGTTCCCATATATTCCCCTCCCCCATTATTAACACCTTGCATTAGTGTATGGCATCTTTGTTACGATTGATGAAGGAATATTATTATAATTGTACTATTAACTACAGTCCATAGTTTACATTAGGGTTCATTGTTTATGTTGTACAGTCCTATTTTTTTATTGTATAATATATCATATATACAAAGTGTATTGGTTTGAAAGAAAGTATGCCCCCTAAGAAAAGCCACGTTTTCTTATAAATCCCATTTCATAAAGGTAGAATAATCTCTATTTAATACTGTATGTTTGAAACTGTAATGAGATCATCTCCCTGGTTGATGTGAATTAGTTAAGAATGGTTGTTAAACTGGATTAGTGGATGACATGTCTCTACCCATTTGAGTGGGTCTTGATTAGTTTCTGAAGTCCTATAAAAGAGGAAACATTTTGGAGAATGGGAGATTCAGAAAGAGCAGAGAATGCTGTAGCACCACAAAGCAGAGAGTCCACGAGCCAGTGACCTTTGGAGATGAGGAAGGAAAACGCCTCCCAGGGAGCTTCATGAAACCGGAAGCCAGGAGAGAAAGCTAGCAGATGATGCCGTGTTCACCATGTGCCCTTCCAGCTGAGAGAGAAACCCTGAACTTCATCAGCCTTCTCGAACCAAGGTATCTTTCCCTGGATGCCTTTGATTGGACATTTCTATAGACTTGTTTTAATTGGGGCATTTCCTTGGCCTTAGAACTGTAAACTAGCAACTCATTAAATTCCCCTTGTTAAAAGCCATTCCGTTTCTGGTATATTGCATTCCAGCAGCTAGCGAACTAGAACACAAAGCAAAGAAAGAAAAAAGCAAGTTTTCAAAGTACTCTTCAACAAATAGTTACAGGACAGATCCCAGAGTTTGTCATTGGCTACCATGCCATCATCTAAGATTTTTCCTTCTAGCTACTCCAGAATATAAGGCTAGAAGGAAACAATATTTTTTTATCATCACAATTGACCTTTTTTTCTTTTTTGTGAAAAATAACATATATACAAAAAAGCAATAAATTTCAAAGCACAGCACCACAATTAGTTGTAGAACATATTTCAGAGTTTGACATGGGTTATAATTCCACAATTTTTGATTTTTACTTCTAACTGCTCTAAAATACTGGAGACTAAAAGTGCCATCAATTTAATGATACAGCACTTATATTCATTTGTTAAATCCTATCTTCTCTGTATAATTCCACCATCATCTTTGATCTTTCTATCCCTCTCTTTAGGGATATTTGGTCTATGGCCATTCTAACATTTTCATGTTGGAAGGGGCTGTCAATAATACGGGTAGGAAGATGGAACTACCTGATGTTCTGGAGAGGCTGGCCCCTCTAGGTTTCAAGATTTATCTGGTCCAGGGACTAATATGGAGGTTGTAGGTTTCTGGAAGGTTACCCTAGTACATGGAAACTTTGTAGAATCTTATATATTGCCTTAGGTGTTCTTCAGGATTGGCTGGAATGGTCCTGGTTGGGGTTTTGCAGGTTATGATAGGTAGCAATGTCTAACTGAAGCTTGGTAAGAGCAACCTCCAGAGTAGCCTCTCTACTATATTTGAACTCTCTCATCCACTGATACTTTATTACTTACACTTCTTTTCCCCCTTTTGGCCAGGATGGAGTTGTTGATCCCTTGGTGCCAGGGCTAGACTCATCCCTGGGAGTCATCTCCCATGTTGCCAGGGAGACTTTCACCCTGGCAACATAACTGGATGTTATGTTCCACATAGTGGGGGGGGGCAATGCTTTCAGTTACAGAGTTGGGCTTAGAGAGAGTGAGGCCACATCTGAGCAACCAAAGAGGTCCTCCAGAAGTAACTTTTAGGTATACCTATAGGTAGCTTCTCAGCTACCTACATAAGCTTCACAGGAGCAAGCCTCAAGATCAAGTAACCCTTTCTTTTTACAAAACAACCAAAAAAAAATACTACTAACTTGAGCAGAGAAAGAATAATAACTAGCATTTGTGTATATTATGTTTTCTCATGTATTATGATATTTGATCTTCACCTTAAGCAATTAAGATAGGTATTAGTGTACTAATTTTATAGAAGAGGATACAGTTTCAGGTAAGATGTGATTTTTGCAACAAGCCAGGATTATAGCCTAGGGCTCTTGACACCCAAAGCTAATGTTTTTTGAGACTATACTATACTTCCTGTGTCTTTCCAGATTTCCCTTTGCATGTTAATTATTTGTTACTACATAACAAGTTATCCTAAAACTTCCTGGATTAAAACAACAAACATTGGGCAGCTGCCGTGGCTCAGCAGGCAGAGCTCCTACCTGCCGTGCTAGAGGCCTGGAGTTCGATCCCTGGTGTCTCCTGCCCATATGTAAAAATTAAAAAAAAAAAATCTCACAGTTTCTGTGGAACAGGAATCCAGGTGCGGCTTAGTTGGGTCCTATGCCTCAGGATCTGTTAAAATCAAGGTATTGTTTATTTGATACCTGCAATCAGGTTATCAACCAGGCTGTAGTCATCTCAAGGCATGACTAGAGAATGATCCACTTCCTAAGGCACATTTAGTTTCTTCATGGCTTTTAGACGAAGGCTTTCCAGTTCTACATTGGCCATTGGCTGGAGACCTCCCTCGGTTCTGTCCTGTATCTATATTTATTTCTATTATTAAAAATTGTGGGGTCCCACTGGTACCTCCAGTTTCAGTTCTACACCACAAAATTCAGTCTAGTTTTCTCTTTTTTCATGTTTCTTTCTCCCTTACTCAACAGTATGAAACCTAACTCTAGTTATCCTTGATAATAAATACTATTTCTTTGTTCAGTCTTCATATATGTATTCTATCTCCCATTTCTGCTACCATCTCCTTCCCTGTGCAAATGCCCTCCTTACCCCACTCAGGCTCTAGCACTCCATTCTGGGCGGTAGATGCCCTTCACTACCCAACATGGTTCCAACACCCCAAAGTATAGAACCCTACTTGGGTTCTGACTCCTGCACTGGGCTGGCTCCCCACCTCCTGGTTTAGACATTGTGCTGGTTTGAAAGGATGTATGGACCCTAGAAAAGCCATGTTTTAATCAAAATCCCATTTCATAAAGGTAGAATAATCCCTATTCAATACTGTATATTTGAAACTGTAATCAGATCATCTCCTTGGATGATGTGATTTAGTCTGGAGCGGTTGTTAAGCTGGATTAGATGACAACATGTCTCCACCCATTTGGGTGGGTCTTGAAAAGTTTCTGGAGTCCTATAAAAGAGGAAACATTTTGGAGAATGGAGATTCGGAGAGAGCAGAGATTCGTAGCACCATGAAGCAGTGACCTTTGGAGATGAAGAAGGAAAACACCTCCCGGGGAGCTTCATGAAACCAGAAGCTAGGAGAGAAAGTTAGCTGGTGATGCCATGTTCGCCATGTGCCCTTCCAGCTGAGACAGAAGCCCTGACTGTGTTTGCCTTCTCACTTGAGAGAGAAACCCTGAACTTCGTCGGCCTTCCTGAACCAAGGTATCTTTCCCTGGATGGATGCCTTTGATTGGACATTTCTATAGACTTGTTTTAATTGGGACATTTTCTCGGCCTTAGAACTGTAAACTAGCAACTGACTAAATCCCCCTTTTTAAAAGCCATTCTGTTTCTGGTATATTGCATTCTGGCAGCTAGCAAACTAGAACAGACGTCTTCCTTGCTCTTTACCTGATAGCTTTAGAACTAAATTGTTCAGGAAGAAGAAATTATTTTAAGTATCCTTGTGCTGTTGTTTCTTGAATTAATTCCTGATTTTGGTACAATATTTAGATCCATTTCCTTTTGTTCTTATTAGATATAAATTGATCACCATGTTGGATATGATCATTATTTATTTAACCAAAGCTGGTTAAGTGATACTGTTACTTCTACTCTAGATAATCCCAGCTTCTAAATCTAAATTCTGTATCTAAATTCTGTTTTTGTACCTTCAGTTCTTTTTTTGCTGACGTTGGAATGTTATTCAAATTCCCATATACCTTATAAAAAGATAGTTTTAAAAAAAAAAAAAAAAGATAGTTTTCCTGCTTCCTCTTTATGTTTTATCCTATTTTTTCCCCTGAACCCTGTAAAATAAGAGCTCTTTCAGTAAATATTAAAAGCTGAATGTTGAATATAAGGGATTAATACGTGTTTTAGAAATTTTCCAAACACATAAATGGTCTTAGCTATTTAAAACTCATATACTTACTTTGAGTGGGCTGTATGGTGCATGAAGATATTTCAGTGAAAATATTAAAATAAAACCTCATATATGCACACATTTAGTATATAGCATTAAATTTTTGTGTTGTGTGTATGTGGAAATAATGAACTTTATTCCTTTAGACAGTTGGATGCAGTACAATGACGAGCACAAGTGAATGGTGGAAAATATCTTTACTTGTTTGAATTTTACCATTCACTCATTGCTTAGGCATTAACATTTTCAATAGTACTTCAGAATTCCTAGTATTTCATATTAAGGGAAAATGAATAACTTATGTATTCCACTCCACTACCAATAATAAAGTAGTAAACTTTCTTTTTTTGGTGGGGGTGCATGGTCCAGGAATCAAACCCGGGTCTCCTGCATGGAAGGCGAGCATTCTAGCCACTGAACTACCCGTGCACCCAAAGTTGTAAACATTTTAAATATATAAAATACATGGGGCTTCTCAAAGAAAGTTTGTAAATTCTTCTCTTTGCTTAGTACTCTGATTTCCTTTCATCATTCTCTGAAGTATGTTCCTGTGCTTTAAAAATTGTTTGTTTTGTTTAATCACTTTTCTTGCTTTCTCCATAATATAGTATGTTTATTCCTATAAACATAAAGAATGAGTTTGTTTTAATTTCTGACTCAGTCATTTTGATGTACTTGTAATATTGTTTTTCTTAATATGAATACTCTTTGAAATGGGCAGGAAAGCCCCCTGAGCTGTCTCCACTTGTCTGTGCAAAATATGGTTGGGTTACAGTTGAATGTGATATGCTCAAGTGCTCCAGCTGTCAAGCTTTTCTCTGTGCCACTTTACAACCAGCTTTTGACTTTGATAGATGTAAGTATAAAGTACAAATTACATTTTTCTTCATATTCAATGATTGTACTGTCCCCTTTTTAAAGATATACAATATTAGTTTTTCTGAAAAGACCAGGTACTCATGTTTGATCAAAGAATGTTTGCTACTATATATAACAAGGTGAATTTGGGATTGTCTTCACCCTAATTATTAGCTTCAGGTGTTGTTTATTTATTTATTTATTTATTTATTTAGCTAAGCTCCTTTAGAGTGGACTTTATGTATTCTAGGTAACTAACAGCATCTTTACTTTATAGCTATGAAATTTATACTTTTAGGCAAAGAGACACAAAGTACTTTTCTAAAGGGTCATACTTTGGAATGCCCTGCCATATAAAATACATGATAGCTTCTTTGCTAATCTTAGGATCTTAATTTAGAGCTTGTTTTGTACAAAATATTAAGATGATGTAGTACTAATATTTTCATATATTGTTAAATTTTCTTTGTTATTTTTAATTATATCAGTATTCTTAAAGGTGCTTGGCCACTGAGTTTGGAATCTATGTGGTGTTTTTTAAAGTGTTGTTACCTCTGTGGGTTTCAGATAAGGAACGATGTTCTGAGCTGAAGAAAGCCTTGTGTGCAGCCCATGAGAAGTTCTGTTTCTGGCCGGACAGCCCCTCACCAGGTGCTTATTTCTAAGATTTTTCTGTTTACTATCTCTTCTTAGTCATTGATTTGTATATATTCTCTATTTCTTTAAAATTTCATTTTCTTCCTTTCTATTTGTGCCTTTCAAGACTAACTTGTATTTGTTTATTATGTTATTATTTAACTTTTATTAAGTACATTTGCAGTGCCAACCACTTAGACAGGTATACGTTATCCCATTTAACCTTACGTGAGTACGTATTTTCGACCCAATTTTTTTGGATGAGCAAACTGAGAATCAGAGGTCTTAAAACCAGTTAGTGAAGAGGCATAACAATGACTTTATCTGATTTCGAATCCTCTGCTTTCCACGTCTTATTGAACAATCCACATTCTATGTAGGTTTCCTTTACAGGGTACGTTAATGGCACTAATTGGTGGCAGTTTAAACAGGGTTCAGTTGCTAAAGAAGATGCACAGGACCCCAAAAGATAATAATTGCAAACCTACAATTTATTAGGGGAAAAGAATATGATATAACAACAATATTGAGGTGAGGACATCATCACAGCCAAAGGCTGCCTCACAAACAAGGGGTCTGGAGAGGCCATGCAAGCTCCTGTTGTCTCCCTCTGTAAGGGCTGTGACAGGATGTACTTTCTCAAATCAGGAACCACCAATGTGTGCACGGAACACTTAGGAACTAGGGAAACCAAAATATTGTTTCTGCTGGGTATGTATAATTTTTTAGACATATCCCATCTCTGTAACTAGCCTCAACAGCAGAGTCCTGTGCACTTCTCAACAGCAGAGACCAGGTGCAGAATTCCTCAGACCCACAGATACAAAGCAGCACTATTAATCTATATATTTCATGCCTTGCCCAGGGGTCAGTGCTGTATAGGTATGTTTTCTATTTCAGTAGGACAGCACAGGCTAATTCCATGCCTGCTGGAATTAACCCCCACAGTACAAAGAGTCATTGCTGGCCAGAAATAGTCCATGAATGACCACTTAGAGAAAAAAGTAGATTGATAATGACCATAGATTACCATCTACTTTTTTTTTCCATTTACTTTTGATAATGAAGGGATGATAAAAACGGAATTATTAAGAAATAATACTATTAAAGTGATAGTGACTGTATAACAAGGATTTCCTGCTGTTGGTCTAGCTACGTCACTGTATGGTATAACAAAAACTTAATACCATGAGGATTTGACTCCATCTCTGTCCAGTGCACTCAGTCAAGTTTTAGGGTCTGCGCAGACTCTGTTGGTGATTCCCTAATGTAGTTACTCTATTCTCTGCTCTCTTGATCTCACTCATAACTTCAGCTACAATTTATCTGCAGACCTTTAACTCCTGTCCAGACTTCTCTTTTGAGCTTGACTCATATTTTGAACTATTTTCTGAACATTTCCACTTGATATCTTGCAGGTACCAGGAACTCACATATACAAAACTAAACTCTTTATCTTATACTTAAAACTCACTTCTCTTCCTATATTTTCTCCATCTTGGTAAATTCATTGATCTCCTCATCCAGTTATCCAAGCCAGAAATCTGGAAGTCGTCTTCGATGCTTTTTCCTTTCACCACCCACCTGGTCCTATCCATTCTGCTTCCTAAATAGATCTCAGATATAACCTTCCAAGTATGTGGTCCCTTGGTTTGGTTCTTTAATAGCCAAGAACTTTTGTGTGAGAAAGAACACCCACATTCTTTATACTTTAATGCTTACATATATTAAGCATATTTAATAAATTCAAATTAATTAAATTCCTTTAAATATTTTGAATTACAGTTACTAGTTTACTTAGACATATTATTTTCAACATATCAATGGTTTTAAACAGAAACCAAAATATACAAGTACATAAATTATAAAATATATGCCTATCTTTAAACTTGTTAAAACATTTTCAGTCAACACATGGAAAGCTTGGATATATATTTTTTAACTGTAGTGCTGTATGGATGTTCTGTTCTAAGAAAATTCAGTAAACAAATAAACAAAAACATTTTCATGATGGTTTTAAATTCATTGTTTACTCTTTTATCTTCATAGGGTTTTACTGATACTTTCTTAGAGTTGTTAGCACTTACACCAAACTTACATTAGAAGAAAGATGATCAAAAATGTCTTAGGATGTAGTTTCTTTTTTTTTTTCAGGGAATATACCATTTTATTCCACTCTCAGGCTGAAGGTCTCAACAAATATTTGTAAAATAAGCCAACAAATGCCCTTAGGAATACAACAAACTGAAAATACCAAATTCAAAAAAAAGCATCTCTCATTGGCGATGTTGGGCAAAGAGTGTGTTTTCCAGCTTTTTGTTTGTTTGTTTGTTTGTTTGTATTCATAGAACTTAACATATAAACATTCTTAACGTACAGACATTTTATACATGATGTACAGTCAATGGCTCACAGAATCATCACATAGTTGTGTATTCATTACCGTGATCATTTTTTTTAACATTTGCATTACTCCAGAAAAAGAAATAGAAAAGAAAAAAGAAAAACTTATACATACCTTACCCTTCCCTCTCATTGATCACTAGTATTTCCATCTGCCCAGTGTATTTTAACCTTTGTTCCCCCCATTATTTGTTCATTTTTAACTCATCTGTCCATTTGCTAGATAAAAGGAGCATCAAACACAAGGTTTTCACAATCACACAGTCACATTGTAAAAGCTGCATCATTATACAATCATCTTCAAGAAACAAGGCTACTGAATACAGCTCTACAGTTTCAGGTAGTTCCCTCTAGCCACTCCAATATACCATAAACCAAAAAGGTATATCTATATAATGCTTAAGAATAACCTCCAGGATTCAGAGAGAGCAGAGCAGAACAACATAGCCACAAGAAGCAGAGTTCACCAGCCAGGGACCTCTGGAGATGAAGAAGGAAAATGCCTATCGGGGAGCTTCATGAAACAGGAAGCCAGAAGAAGAAGCTAGCAGATGACGCCGTGTTCGCCATGTACCCTTCCAGATGACAGAGGAACATTGGCTGTGTTCGCCATGTACCTTCTCACTTGAGAGAGAAACCCTGAACTTCATCGGACTTCTTGAACCAAGATTTGTATTTCCTCATTGCTTTGTCTTGGAATTAAAAATAAGGCCAAAGAAAGCAAAGTCTATAGAGAATGGGACAGAAGACAGACCTGTTCCCTGTAAGCAAGTGAAAATGCAGGCTGCTGGTGTGCCTTCCACTTTAAACTTCAACAGCCCCAGTGCTCTCTTTGAAAGTTTAATCTCACCCATCAAGACAGAGACCTTTTTCCAGGAATTTTGGGAGCAGAAGCCCCTTCTCATTCAGAGAGATGACCCTGCATTGGAAATGTATTATCAGTCCCTCTTCAGGTTAGCAGATCTGAAGAACCTGTGCAGCCAGGGTCTGTACTATGGAAGAGACGTCAATGTCTGCCATTGTGTCAGTGGGAAGAAAAAGGTTTTAAATAAAGATGGGAAAGCTCACTTTCTTCAGCTGAGAAAAGATTTTGATCACAAAATGGCAAAAATTCAGTTTCACCAACCTCAGAGATTTAAGGATGAGCTTTGGAGGATCCAGGAGAAGCTGGAATGCTACTTTGGCTCCTTGGTTGGCTCAGATGTGTACATCATTCCCGCAGGAGCCCAGGGTCTACCCCCCATTATGATGATGTCGAGGTTTTCATCCTGCAGCTGGAGGGGCAGAAACATTGGCGCCTCTATCACCCAACTGTACCCCTGGCGTGGGAGTATAGCGTGGAGGCTGAGGACAGGATTGGGTGACCCACACACGAGTTCACTTTGAAGCCAGGTGATTTGCTGTACTTTCCCAGAGGGACCATGCATCAAGCGGATACACCTCCAGGGCTGGCCTACTCTACTCATGTGACCATCAGCACCTACCAGAACAATTCATAGGGAGATTTCCTTTTGGACACCATTTCTGGACTTGTGTCTGATGCTGCAAAACAAGATGTGGAGTTACGGGCTGGCATACCCTGGAAGCTACTCCTGCAGGTGGAAACCACAACTGTTGCAACAAAATTAAGTGGCTATCTGAGGATGCTTGCAGACCGATTGGAGGGCACCAAAGAACTGCTTTCATCAGATATGAAGAAGGATTTTGTTATGAGCAGACTCCTACCTTTCTGCAACAGAATAGATAGAACAGAATTTTCAACTCCAGGTGGAGCATTACCAAGGTTGGACAGCACAGTGCGACTGCAGTTTAAAGACTACACCGTTCTCATAATAGAGCCAGACCAGGATCGATCTGATGAAACACGAGAAAATATGGTTTACATCTATCATTGCTTAAAGAACAGTAGAGAGACACACATGATGGAAAATGAGGAGAAAGAGACTCATGGACTTCGCTTTCCTTTATCACATATGGATACACTGAAGCAGATCTGGAACAGTTGAGCTATTTCTGTCAAGGACCTGCAACTTCATACAGATGAGGAAAAGGAAAGTCTGGTATTGTCTCTCTGGACAGAATGTTTAATCCAAGTAGCCTAATGCCTTTGTGGAATCAAGTATCTATTTTACATGTACATGTTTTAAAAAGAAAAAGCAAAGATGGTATATACTTGCACCAAAGAGAGGATGAATGCAACTTTCTTTACTTGTTTATTTACTAACATGAGAACTACCTGTTACAGATAGTCAAATGGCCATATGTACTTACAGAAAGACATGGAAAAGCAGATTAAGTGTCCCAGAAAGTGACAAAACCATATTTTGGCAAGTTTATTTTATTTAATCCAGTGTGGTAGAAAAATGCACAACTCCAATCAATATATGTATCATCTAAATTTAAATGTTGTTGCTTAGCTATGTTCTTTGGAAGAAACAACATTTTTAAAGAGCCTGACTGGTTCTAGAAAATGTTTAAACAATTAACATGAAGAAAATTTTTAGCTTGTTTTTTTTACAATGAAAATATACATATCTTTATGTATGCACGAGCCCCCACACAGCCCCATTAAAATAAAGTTACTCCCGTAACAAGTTTCATTAAATAATACTGCCACACCAGTGAGAGGCACTCACATCTATAGGGGTAAGGAAGTTTTACATATGCTGCTTTAAAGATGACAAGAGAAGAGCCTGAGATTGAAGTCGGGGGGGGGAACCCTAATAGTATTTACATTGAAAGACCAGGTTTCTATAAAAATACTCAAAATAGTGGGCTTGTGTCTGAGATTAAACTATTTGCTGTTATTTTACATTCTAAAGTGCGTCATTGATATTTCAAAAATATCACTGGATAATTTAATCTTTCTATATAAAAACAGAGCAGACATTTTTCTGCTGTCTGCCAAAGTTGGGGGTGAAGGGAACAGTTGCCTCTGTAAGTTTAAATCCAACTCAGGAGGGAAAGATGCTTTTGAATTGTATAAGGGTGGTAATGATTACTCAAAACTAAGTTAAAGATGATTTCCTACCTGATTTTTGCTTCAATAAAAGCTGTTTAAAAAGGGAAAAAAAAAAAAAAAGAATAACCTCCAGGATAACCCCTCGACTCTTTGAAATCTCTCAGCCACTGACACTTTATTTTGTCTCATTTCTCTCTTCCCCCTTTTGGTCAAGAAGGTTTCTCAATCCCTTGATGCTGGGTCCTGACTGATCCCATGATTTTTGTCTCACGTTGCCAGGGAGATGTACACCCCTGGGAGTCAAGGACATAGTTTGTTATTCCACGTTTTGTCAAACCTAAGCCACTGGTCTCCAGAAGATGTTTCCTTTTTCTTTTTTTTTGTTAAACCTCGCTTGATTTCTTAAAATCCACACCTTTCTCATTACTGTTAGTTTTTATTTATAACCTGCCTTTTCTGATAACATGAGTCTTCTTTTTAAATTAATGATTGCATTTTTATATAGTTGATTATTTGTAACAATTTTAAATAGTTTGATAAACTGGTAAAGAACATTTTGTTGCCTCTGAGTAGAAAGTGTACTCGTTTTATTTAAGTAATTTTTTAAAAATTGGAATATTTTAAGTACAGAGAACAGTATAGATAATAAATAAGAAACATCTGTGTACCTACCACCAACCCCATCTAATCCCAACATGTTGCAATCTTTGCTTCAAAACCACCTGTGCCGGGTTGATAATGTTAGGTACCCCAAAAAAGCCATGTTCTTTAATCCTCATTCAGTATTGCTGGATGGGAGCTTTTTATTGTTTCCATGGAGATGTGACTCACCCAATTGTGGGTGGTAATTTTGATTAGATGATGTCCATGGAAATGTGTCTCCACCCATTCAAGGTAGGGTTGCTTACTAGAGTTCTTTAAGAGGGAACCATTTTCGAAAAAGCTTTAGAGCCATCAGAGCCCACACAACCAGAGACTTTTGGAGATATAGAAGGAAAACTCCCCTGGGGAAATTTTATGAGCTAAGGAGAGAAAGCTAGCACATGTTGCCATGTACCTTCCCAGCTGAGAGAGAAACCCTGAATGCAATCAGTCCTTTTTTTGGAAGTTAAAGTGTCTTTCTCTGGATGCCTTAGTTTGGACATTTGTATGGCCTTAGAACTGTAAACTTGCAACTTAATAAATTCCCTCTTTAAGAGCTCTTCTGTTTCTGGTATATTGCATTCTGGCAGTTTAAACAAACTAAACCACCACCCCATCTGCTTTTTTTCTTTTAATTAAGAAGTATTATGAAAAACCCTAATTTTATTCCCTTGTCTTCCTAACCTGAGGTAACTACAACCCACTAACCCGAATTTGTTTATTATTTATTCACATGTTTTCTCTTCTAATTTATGTATGTGCCTGTAAGCAATGTATGTAGCACTATTTTATTTTAAAACATTCAAAAAATGTTATCATACTGTATATACCCTTCTACACAATGCCTTTTTTTTAAAATCAAGGTTGTCACATATATTATATTTGAAACTTTATAATTAGTAGAACCATCTGAAATTTTATTCTCCTAAAAGATGAGGTAGAGAGCTTGCCAGTTAGCACTCCCTTTTGCTAGGCTGGCTTATTCATCATTTTAGACCCCTCTGTCAGCCTTCATTCTATATGATTATTGTATCTGTTACCTAAACTTCCTTTTTATCTAATCATGTATAATCACAGATTCTGATAAAGCCTTCCTATTCTTGGTATTTACTTTTCTTGGTACAAGTTCCTACTTATTCTTTTCTTTTTAGCATACTCAACAGTTTCCTTCTCTACTTGCCAAGATTATGAGTTTGGGGGATATAAAGATTGTTTTCCATCAAATTTGAGAAGTTTTAAGCTGTCATTTCTTTAGATATTCTTTCTTCTCTTTGCTCTCTCTATCCTCTCCTACTGAGATTCCTATTATGCATATTTGATATGTTTGATGGTATCCCTCAGTTCTCTGAGGCTCTGTTCATTTTTTTCCATTCTTTTTTTTCTTTCTGTTTCTCAGACTGGATAATCTTAATTGACCTATCTAAAAGCTTGCTGATTCTTTCTTCTACCAGCTAAAATCCACTGTTGACCCCTTTAGTAGATTTTTCAGTTGTTATGTTTTCTAACTCCAGGATTTCTATTTGGTTCTTTTTTTTTTTTTTTTTAACAATTTCTATTTATTTATTGATATTTTCTATGTGGTGAGACATCATTATCATTCTCTCCTTTAGTTCTTCAGACATGGTTTCCTTTAGTTCTTTGAACATTTTAAAATAGCTGATTTAAAACCTTTTAGAGTAAGTTCAATATCTATGCTTCCTCAATTATAGTTTCTTTTACCTGCCTTTTTTCTTTATGTATGGGCTATACTTGTTTCTTTTTACGTTTCATAATTTTGTTGTCGAAAGCTTGATGTTTTAAATAATATAAGGTGTCAATTCTGGAAATCAGATACCACTTACCGCCTCAGGGTTTGTTATTGGTGCTATTTGTTTCTTTTGGTGTTGTTTGCTTGTTTAGTGACTTTCCTGAACTAATTATTTGTCATGTGTGGCTGCTGAAGTCTCTGCTTTGTTACCTTAGTGTTCATATGATAATTGAACAGAGCTTTCCTTAAATACTTGGAACCAATAAATTCTTCAGCCTTTGCTGAGTGCACATTGGGGTACTTTTTCCATGCTTAGTCAGGCAGTCTACAAGTCTGCTTTAGCCTTCACTATCTGCTTGTGTGGAGCCTCAAAGCCAGAGATGAGAGCTTAGGACCTTCTCAGTTCTTTCCTGAGCATGCACGCAGCCCTACCTGCATGTAGCTGTCTAGTTTCCCAGTAATGTGTCAGAGCTTTTTAAAGTTCCCCTTCCCCAACTTTTCATTATAAGATTTTTGGTCAGCTTACTGTTTGTACTGACTGTTATTGTTGTCTCAGGGCAATTGTGCTGCTAAATAAAATAATTCCCACTGGTTGTTTTCAACAAATTTCCCAAGGTAAAAAAGGTTTTCACACTGGGTGAGTGCTGCGTCAGGCTGAAAAAGGCCTTGCTAGTGGGATTTTCCAGAGAATTGCCAGACAGATCAAATAGTGACAGTTCTCTGGGATGGAGCATTGGAGGAGCTTCGACCCGGTTCTGCCCTCACAGTAGCTTCAAAGCTGCTAATTTGCACCATGATTTGAGGACTGTTTTTGTTCCATTTTTTTCAACCCCTCTACTGTCTTTGTCCAAAGGGACTGTTGGTTTTTAAGGTTACCACAGAGCTAGGGAGAGATAAATAGGATTAGGACAAGTTAAAACAAACACAAAGTTTGCTATTCTTACCAAGATCCAGCTGTTTCTCTTGAATAAATGGTCCTCGGATTGTTGCAAGCATTTGGTTAATTTCCAGAGTTCTGAAAAAGTTGATTTTGACCTTTTTTGCCAGTGTTCTCATTGCTTTTATGGAGGAGAGGATTTTCAGAGGCCTTTATTCTGCCATTCTGCTGACATCATTCTATACAGATTTTAAAACAAACATGTAGCTGTACCTTATAAACAGACATGTACTTGATAGAGGAAAGTAAATACTCATAAATATGTCAGTATTCCCCTACTTATAAATTAATGTTAAAAATTAATCGTTATTACTGTTGTACTTTTTCTTTTGCATATTTGACCTTTGCAAAACACCATATTTAAATTAATTATAATTATCATCTGTATTAGTTTGTTAAGCTGCCAGAATGCAATGTACCAGAAATGGAATAGCTTTTTTTTTTTTAACTTTTTTATTGTATAGAATAACATACATACGAAGCAAAGAAATAAAAAAACAATAGTTTTCAAAGCACTCTTCAACAAATAGTTACAGGACAGATTCCAGAGTTTGTCATGGGCTACCATATGATCCTCTCAAATTTTTTTCCTTCTGGCTGCTGCAGAATATAGGAGGCTAGAAGCCTTAATTATTTT
>PVIY010041261.1:0-21786 GCA_004026745.1 Myrmecophaga tridactyla
AGAGTTTGGAGAATAGCATAACATCCAAATATTATTTTGTAGCAAATTTGAGCATATTAAATCATATAAATGTTTTAGTATTGAGAATTATTTTATTTGGGACATAAATACAATGTCATTGTCACATTAAAATTGTAATTCATCAATATCATTAAATATATAGTCACTTTTTTCACCATCATGGTTTTGACAGTTTGAAGATTTAAATCCAGACTCATAAAATCTATACATACAATTGGATAAAAGATCTCTAACCTCTAATCTCATTGTTTTCCAATCTCTTTCTCTCTCTTCTCTTTCTCAGGTTTTGCTCTTTCTCTTCCTTTTTTAAGTCTTTATTTGGTATTTTTTTTACAAAACCAAAAAATAGTTTTTTGCTATAGAATTTCCTACTGTCTAATTTTTTTTACTGTACATTCATTTACTTTCATGTCTCCTTAGTCTCCTCATGACTGATCATTTCTTAGACTTTCCTTTATTGATGGCCATGCAAGTTTTAGGAATATTGTTCAGGGATTTTGTAGACTGTCTCTCTATTGTGATTGACTGTTGTTTTTCTCATGATTAGAATAGGTTCAGAGTTTTTAGAAGACCACTTAGGAAAAGTTCCATTCTCATTGTCTCTCAAGGGAACCTATTATAAATATGAATATCACTGTTGATCACCTGGCTGAGGTGGTGTTTCTCAGATATCCCCAATGTAACTTAACTAATTTTTCCTCCTTTCCATGATGTGCTGTTAGGAGAAACCCACACTTTACAGCCAACATTCAAGGAGTGGAGAGTTAAGCTCCACTGTCTCAAGGGTAGATATCAACATAAATTATTTGGAGTTCTTCTGCATGGGCTGTTCGTCTTTTCTCACCACTGATTTATTAATGTATTTATTTATTTATTCATTTATTCAATCACTCATTTATCTAAGTAACTATACTAATGTATCTGTATTTTCTATTTGGGTTAAAATCCAATACTATTTTGTTTTATTATTCAAATTGTTCCAGCTTTGACTATTGGGCATTTGTTCATTGGTTCCTGTGTTCCTTTGACATATTCTAACCTTTCTGGATATACAGTAGGTTTCAGTGAGATACAGATTTTGAAACATAAGCAAGATTGAAAAGTAGGTAAAAGGGAAATGTTTCCCACACCACTGTAAAACAATTTTGCTGAAAGTGAAATATATCGTGCTTTGTAACCTGATATGTCTCTCAAAGTTTTTTTCCTTTGAAGGTTACCCCCCACAAAAAAAGTTGAACATAAAGTTTGTGGGGGTCACAGTCATAGTAAACAATCATGTGTGCATAATGGCTTTGTCTAACGTTGCTTCAACCTATGATTAAAAGTTTAGAATGTTCAGGTGGTGTGACCATGGCTCAGTGGCAGAATTCTCTCCTGCCATGCCAGAGACCCCGGTTCGATTCCTGCCCATGCCAAGAAAAAAAAGTTTACAAATTTCATGTGTATGTACTCACAATGACTCCTTACAGTATATAACTAGTACAATAAAAAGCCTACCATGGGATCAAGGGGTAAAGTGGGATGTTAGAATCTATAGTAAATATTCTATCATCCACAGAAAAAAATGCTGGCTTCTGGATATTACTCAAAAGTAGGGATGATGCACTGTAAGTCTTTATATTCTCAGTTTTTCATTATGCTTGATATATAGTAGATAGATAGTAAATATTTTCTTGAAATTTAAATTAAAAGACACATTCCCAAAGGTTGGTAAACCTATTTATTTAGATTTCTTTTTTGCTGTCATTTTTTTGAGTATTTCAGGGGCAACTTTTAGTGCTAAGATCTTGAAAAGCCTTATAATGCATTTTAACCTAAAATGAAATTAGTTGTATTAATCATATTTTAGAGATGAGGTTAAATATACTATTCATTGTCACCCAATTAGTATGTGGCTGACTCAGCTCAAGAAACTAAGGTTCAAAGTCTGTACTTAAATATTGAACAAGAGACACTATCATCCACAGAAAATACTGCTACAGTGTCTATTTTTAGTATAGCAAATGCATACAATTTGCACCAAGTGGATTGAGTTGTATGTATACGATAACTTCATTTTGCAATCCTTAATTTTAGTAGTAGTACTACAAATATGTTGATTCTATTGAAGACATGAATCTGGGGTTATCCCAATATTGCATTTGAAATTGTGCTTTCTCATCTACAAATTGTTGTGTAATAACCATGAACTCATTGGAGTATATGAAAAATAATAGTTATGTTGAACTTAGTTTTCTTTTCTCCTTTGCCTGATTATACTCCTTCCATTTTCCTTCTATCCTTTCTGCCTTCTTTCCTTCCATTTAATGCTATTTGTAACATGAAAACATTAGGCTGTCTTTAAAGTTCCTTCTAGCTCAATGACTACATAATAAGCTAGGAGTAAATGTGGAGGCCTTATTTCTCTTAGCATCTCTGACAATTTACATGGTTATGTCATGGGACAGTGCCTCTCTCCTCCGTTTTTGTATCAGAAGCAACTTAAGGAGGAAAAATCATGAACTTGAAAGTTTGGCTCTTTTCCTGTACCTAGAACAGATCAAAATTACTGAAATGAACAGTTTTGGTCAGATTCCCAGATATGAAATCTGATTCAAAGAGGTCGAAGGGAAAATAGAAAAGTCTAATTTTATAGCAACAAAGCCCTTCTCTAAGACTTTCTATATTTCTCTCTGGTAAGGTTACAGGCAGGAAATAGGTAGTTAACAAGTCAAGCTGAAGAAAAGCATTATTACGATTATTATTTCTACCAATTATAACTGTCAAAATGTATGAAATGCAAAGCAAAATTTCTTTCTCAACACTGAGCCAGATTTTCTCAATCTAAAATCTCCTGAAAATATATGAGTCAATTATCAGGCATCATATGAACTATTTCATAACCTAGGGCGAGTGTTTTAATGTCTTTAATACCAAGGAATCATTGAGCTAAAGAGGACATTTATTTTTTTAAAGAGGACATTATTTTCTTTAGTATAAGAAGATTTATAAGATGGTTTTCAGAAAACAGGTTTTATACCTGAAATGCCCAGTTAAAAACTTAGCTTAGGCATTTATTGCCTATGTTACTTCACTGAGCCATTTATCTTTCTATGTCCTAGTTATATCTACTATAAAATTGAGGAAAAAATAAGTGCATCACATGATTTTATAATGAGGTATAAATACTTAGCACAAAGCAACATCTATAGCAAATGCTTGATAAAAGATCATTGTAAAATTTGAAATATTGCTGCTTATTTGATTAGAAAATGGAAGCCCAGAGAGAATAGGTGACTTTCTCAAGGTTACACAGCTTGTTAGTGATCTCTTAGCTATACAAATCACATTTCCATGCCCTTTGCTGCTAATTAACTAGATTAAAGGCATTGAACAGATTCTTGCCATTACTAAAAACACTGGAGAGCTTGAGAATTTCTTGAGTATTTTTTTCATCTTTGCCTTTGTAAACACTATACAGATCAATTCTGTGTATTTGAATTGCCTCCAAAGACAAACTATTAGAAGAACATTATTTTGAGAATTTTCCTTAGAGTGAGTTGAGTTTTGTGTTCCAGCCATACTTTTTTTCTTTGTCTTTTGTTTTCAGGAGATATGGCAAAGTTTAGTGAGACAGTATTTGACCAGACAATGGGTTAACATTACTAGCAAATCAGAAAGTACAAATTATATCATCTTTGAAACAGAAGAATTGCCTAAACCTTTTCATATTAAAGTTTAAGTAACTGCTTATTGAAAAAATATAAGAAGTTAAATGGTAGGTTGCAGAAATCAATCATGATTTAAGTATGGACAAGTATACTATTTCTCAGCATGTAGTCTGGGAGTCATCAGCATTAGAATTTTCTGGAATATTTTGTAAAATTGTGTTTTTATAGACATTACCCTATACATACTGAGTCAAAATGTTTGAGTTGGCATCAAGTATCCCTATGGCTAAACAATTCCCAGGTGTTACTATGCTTACAATATTTTAATTCTTCTTGCATAATTAGTTGAATGCAAGAACATTGAAGAGAACTGAGTTTGAATTCTGACAGCAACATATTAATTTTGTAAAATGTTGGCAATTTAAGCTCCTTTCTCCTCAATTTCTTCATCCATAAAAAAAATACAATATGAATACCCACCTTATGGAGTTACTGCATAACTAGAAGAGATAATGTATGTAAGGAGTTTTTCACTTTGTGGGTAATATAATGTGGAATTTGGAAGAAACTCTTAGGAAAATGAGTAATGCCTTGACTCTTAAAAATAAACTTATCATTCTCAGGACCAAACGTCCAGGATAACATTTCCCAAGTTTCAGAAATTAATGTGAATTGCCCTTATTCAACACAAATATCAAAGGAACATTGATATTATCCTTCCTTCCTGTATATAAGTGTCTCCCAAAATACATTCTATAAAGAACTAATGTTATAAGCTGGTTCTCAAAAAAAAAGTTCCATAATAAAACATATATGAAAAATACTGCATCTTCTGTTCACTCTCAATGATATATAATTCATATTACAGATTGGAAGAAGTTCTATAGCAAAGAATATAGATTTTTTTAACCCAGGATTTCTTAACTTATTTTAGTAAAGGACATTTTAACTGCATAATACCTAATAAGAACTCTAAGCATAAATGATCATCGTAGCATATTCTTTTGTCTATGTTTTAAAAATTATTCTTTGTGCATCAGCATTTTCTCTATTGTATTTTCAGAAGTTGGCATTGGAATTAAGAACTTGTTCATGGGCGGCCATATTTAGCTTTAAACTTTGGTCCTTTCACTTGGTTTCTGGATTATCTTAGACAAATTAATTACACTTTCTAATTCTTCATTCTCACATCTTTAAAATGGTGTTAGAACATCCAGTTTGCAGTGCTTTCATGAAGATTTTATTCCACAATATAAATAGAGTATATCCTAGTCTAGTAGGTATCAGAATCATTGTTAACCTTATATATTGACCCATACCATTGCTTCCTAGAATGCCCTAAAGACAATTTCAAACATCCTGCCTTTGCTTTCATAATAAAATCAAATCACTCATTTTTTTAAAAAAACATCTCAAGTATCAATTCCATTGGACTTCATTTGACTCTCAAAATGCCTTGCCTCAACATGTAATCTGCGAGTCATCAGCATCAGATAACTTGAAGAGATAGAAAGAAAGAGAGAGACAGTAACTAACAATGTATTAGAACCCAAATGGGATCATTTTCAATGCTCTTTCTAGTTTTGTCACTGTCTCTTCTCCTTTGGCTGCTACCAATACTTACTAAATTGTGTAAGTCAAAGAATTATAGCAGGGAAATTAAAGTCAAGGTTAGTAAGAGCATGTGTTTTTTTCTGCAGACCTTATTCTCTTGAAGGGTATTGTGGTCTGGTTAGACAATATTTTTCCATTATCACTTTCTGGCTGCTGACTCTGCTTAGGTAGCAAAGGCAAGTGGTAGTTGAAAAAAATGTTTTAACCCTCATGGTGATTTGAAAAAGTAAAGAATAGTGAAAGCAGCTTCATCTCAAAGCATCCATTGTGCATGAAAGTCAAATTGTTACCAGGGAGAGTACAATAACAATACAGCCTTTCAGAATGATTCATCAGGACTCCTTCAGGTCCCAGTCATTGGTTATTGGAGCGAGCTGTATGTACTACTTCATAGCCTGAACTCCAAAAACCAAATCCCGCTTTGTGCCCCATATTAGCACTTCTATCTAGATTATCCATGTCCTTTGTGTTTCTGGTGTGCTTCATCTTGAAGAACTATATTCCATGTAACAAAGTGGAAAGGTTATAATCAGGGAGAGTTTGGCTAGACCTACTTGTCTCACATGGGGTGGGAAAACCGTGATCACTTTGCTAGCATTGAAGATCTGATTCTCAGTTCTTCAATCTCAAAATAACTTTCTTTCTGTACCTAGTAGCATGATAGCAATGGTCCATATAGTGGGGACAGATTTCCATTAACCAAGTCCATCACCCAGATGGAAAAATCAGACTTCCATTTTATTACTTAAAAAAGAGACATATAAACTGTTGAAAGGGTCTGAAATACTCAAATTCACCCTGTTAGCAGGACTACCTAGGAAGTCAAATTGCAATATGGAAATTGATAAGCACAAGATCAGAATTTCCATAGACAGAAAGAAAATTATATTGTGCTTGTCAGTCATTGTATGCCTTAAGTGAATTTTAATAGCTTCATTTATGAAAGCATGCTTTATTTCAAAAGCAAGGGCCTACAAGGTCACAAGTGAGATTTTGATTTCTTTCCTATACCCAGAGTATAGCCCATGAAAACAGGGATTCATAATTCTTGCTGATTTAACCAAGGCTATTTCTTAACTGCATCTTTCTCTTTCAAGTAATTTTCATTTACCAAATCTTAATCAAATATTATCACTTACTATGTTCTAGTAATATAGAAGTAAACAAAAAACAATAGCTAGCTACTAGAAAGTTATAACCTTCACTTGGATAGAGTGGTGGCCAGTCACAGGGAAGCTAAAATTAATTACGTTGTCTTTTGTTAGGTGTTATAGTAATGGTAAGCAAAATGTTCAATTTTTCCACAGAGAATGAGGCAGGTAAGGCAAGTTTTGAAAGTCAGGGGAGGCTTCTTGGAAGAGGAAACATAATAGGCCAATAATTAGTGTTATTTGGTTGCTAAGAATGCAAAGTGATGATAGCTAGCTTATTAAACATGGGAATCAAATGTGCAAGCCCTAAAATAAGCCAAAGTAGTTAAACAAAGATAGAAATAATAAAATCATGGGTAGGGAATGCAATCAGAATCACTCTGGCAACAGCAAAAGCAGGAATTTATGGGCTATACCTCTCTTTTGATATCACTTGCATGATTAATCTAGTAATATTCCTGTTTTTGTGTTACTGTATTGCCACATTAAAGAGGCCCAACTGGAATCAAATGTCTATGTGTGTAAAAATCATTTATGGCCAAAAGGTCAGTATCATGGAGTTTGGACATGACTGCTGAAAACCCAACTCAGTATCTTGGGTGATTCTCAAAGAACTCTTGTAAGAATTGGGTAGTCCCAAAGAGATACCACTCTGCCATATCAAAATTGACACTCTTTAGTGTATTCTCAATGTCTTCAATATAGAATTCAACTGCATAATATGGCATATAGTACCTTTAAAAACTTACAAGTCTTCAACTTACATCTCTGGCCTTTTTGCCTCAGACAAAATTGGGTTTGAAATCTAAACCCAAGTTTTTGCTTGACTGACTGCTTGGCTGACTACTCTCAATTTTAGTTCCCTGTTATGGCATCACTTGTATCAAGAAAGTGTAATTGACTCCTAAAGAATTCTTTTTAGGATCTTCATACAGAGTGCACCTACTCTACCCTACTGTAGGTTTGTAATCTCCAGAGAGCAGAAATGATATCCATCTTGTTCTATACTATATTCCAAGGACCTACAAGGCTACTAGTAAATAGTGGTTACTCAGTAATTGTATGATAAATTATTAAAATGAGCAGTAGCTTTGAAATCCAAATGCCCATTCATTTATATTTCTTGTTCACTATTGTATTGCACCCTGATGGTATAATGTTTGGCAAGTAGTAGGTGTTCAATAAGTATCTTTTGAATGAACACCAATAAAAATAATCTTCTATGATGTTAGAAAATGATGTTTATTTATGTAAAGGGCCTGTATAAATGCATGATTGCAGAACCCTGCCTGTCTTTTTCTTTCTTTCTTTCTTTTTTTTTTTTTGTATGGGCAGGCACCGGGAATCGAACCCACGTCACCAGCATGGCAGGCAAGAACTCTGCCAGCTGAGCCACTGTGGCCTACCCCTGCTTGTCTTTTATATCCCTATTTTATCAGGGCCTGAAATAGTTTATGGCACATAATAGATGGTTAGTAATTGTATTGAATAAACAGATGAAATAATTATCTTTAATGCCAACATGAGATTAATAACCATAAAATTATTCCTGATATAAGCAATTTTAAAAAAGTTATTTAGACTCAGTGTATCATAATGATCATAGATTAAAACTGTGCTGTGGCACAATGGAGCAGGGGCATGTGGAGTTTTCAAATTTAGAAGACAGCAATTACAGTAATTTTTTTGGATGGCACTTCTGTTTCTTTCATACTTGTAATAACCTCATATAGAATAGGAATAATTAATTATTGTTTTATTATATTAATCAATTTTGAGGAACTCCTTGCTAAAATATATTTGGATAGCTACTCAATCTATGGTTATATTAAAATAATAATCACAAATGCTTGACTTTTTATGCCTCTCGGCTATATTCTGGATAGGAAATTTTGAACAACCTTAGATATACTGAAAAGCTAAGATTTTTCTTTGTTGGTTGGGAACTTCCTTACCCATTGCTACTCCCTGTTTTCCCATCCTGTATCATCAAGAAGGCAAAATACTCCACTTTTGCATAGATATGATTGGCCACTTGAGAAGTGGGTGAACGTCATTTAATTTACTATGAGTGTCCATCTGGCAGGCTGTGCTTCTGCGTACATCAATCATGCAATCACATCCTTGAGGAAGAATAATGAGAGAGCAAAACTGGCCTTGAAAGCAGCAGTCTTAAGATAGCCTTTCCCTAATATTATTAGAGGAAAAAAACAACGTGTGATTTCTCCCTCTGAAATGGCAAGAAGAAAGAGAAATAAGGGCAGTGTCTTTGCATATTCAAATTCTTAAATATATGGGTTAACACATGATCTCATAAAACACTAAATGAGGGGAAAAAAAACTTATTTTTTCAAGAGAGAAAGCACAAAAAGCCAGATGGCCCAAATGGAACTGTCCCTGGTCAGGTAATTCTTTAATAATCTTCCTTGGCTTTGATGAAGGAAAGCTCATAATGAACTCAGGAGAAAGGACATCTGTGAGGAGAGAAAGATGCCCCAAAATGGCCACATCTTTCAGAACATGGGTTATAAATACCTCATTTTGTCAAGTTATAAAAGAAGAATAAGAACCTTGCTTTTATGCCTTGAACTATCCTTGGTTGGAGAAAAACCCAAAGACAAAGGTTCAAAAATATTTGTGTTATATAATGGGAAAAGACAAAGAAACCTGTCCTACTCTGTCTTTGGGAAATGAAATACACCACACACACAAATAATAATAATAATAATAAGGAGTAAGAGAGAGGAAGCAGAAACAGCCAAAATTAATAGAATGCTAAAATGAATCCAAAGTTCTAAATTATTATTCCACATAGGGCTTTTTGTGGAGTCCCAGAAACATTTAATCCATCAACAGCAATCGAAAACTAACTTAAATGCCAGACTTACTCCACAGTTTCAGTTTCAAGATGTTAAAAATGTTAATTTCAAAATATTGCTTGTGGCCCGAGATTCTGGACTAATTAGCATAAATCTCTTTAGCCATTCCTAACTTGAAGATAAAAGATTTTGTTTTCTAAAACTCAGCACTGCATCATTGTAACATAATTAAGAACAATCTTTGGGAAAAAACTGAATTTTGGAGGAGTGGTCATCTAGTGACAGACTCATTCTTCCAAATATTCAGAAAGTGAAAATAAGAGGGGTTCATTCAAGAGAGGAAGCATATGTTTAAGAGATTAAATGTTGAATTTCCAATTCCTGACTGACACTGGACTAGGTGGCATTGCTCAGGCTTTTTACCTCCAAAGAACTCTTATTTCTCAGATATAAATAAAAACAATCTGTACTTCGGAAAGATTTGTGTATTTAAGTATGAGGGTAAATGTAAAATATTTGACACATTTTAGTGCTTTTCCTTTCATTATATTATGACATCAAATTATTGTGACATATTAAAGATGTATATGTATATTTGCAACTGATCCATTAATGAACCAAAAGAAAATTGGCATAAAATTCCTTCCTAATTAACATATTCTAGATAGAGCAAGGATTGGCAAACTCAAGCCTGCAGACCAAATTCAGCTCAAGGCTGTTTTATCGCATATCTCGTTTTATTGCACAACACGTTATTGCACTTTGCAGGTATTGCATTTTTTTACAAATTGAAGGCTTGTGGTAACCTTGCATTGAGCAAGTCTATCAGTATCATTTTTTCCAACAGCATATGCTCACTTCATGTCTCTGTATCAAATTTTAATTAAGGAACATTTTTTTAGAAATAGTGCTATTGCACACACAATAGACTGAGGTGTACTGTAAACTTAACATTTATATGTACTAGGAAACCAAAAAATTAATGGGGCTCACTGTTGCAATACTATAAAGTTTTATTGGAGGCCACCAATGGACATTCATATGCATAAACTGTATGAGTGCTTTCATACTTCATCAGGAGAATGTATAGTTGCAACAAAGAACATATGACCCCCAAACTTAAAGTGTTTGCTATGTTGCCCTTTACATAAAATGTTTGTCGGCCACTGATATAGATTATTAAATAATTGAATAATTGAAGTTTAAAAATAAGGGCCATTTTAAGAATAGGAGTTTTTGCTGATTCCAGAATTGTGAAAAATTGGGCAGCTTATTCTTTCCTGCTCCCCTGTCTTTTTATTAGCACTCTCCCCTTCCATCCTTGACCAAAAAGGCATTAAGTGATAATTTTGTAGCAAAAGATAGTTTCAATATTTTCTTCTCCATACTTAATGGATGGGATATAGCACATGTAGCATTATTATCGTTTCTTGAGTCTTTGATTTTTAAAATTCTTTTCTCTCAGTTCCCTCCTTTGTTGTACCACTTGCTCTAAAAAGAATTTATTAAAAAAATCAATATAATTGCTAAAATAGTAACTTTTATTTGCATTTTATCCCCCTCAAACTCCATTACCACTTCTGTTTGTACTCACACATTTGTTTTCAGAGCATATAGCCATTCCACCGTTTTGCTGCTATGAACATGCACATACATTATTTGAGTACCTCTTTTCACTACTTGAGGTTATATAACTAGAGCGGAATTGCTGAATGATATGATAATTTATATTTTCCTTTTTGAGAAATCACTAAACTGTTTTCCACAGTGGGTTAACTATTTTTACATTTCCACTAGCAATACATTTGGTTATAACATCTCCACATTCTCACATTTGCCAATTTCCTTTTTTTTATTATTATTATAACCATGCTTGGGAGTGTGAAGTGATATCTCAATGTGGTTTTGATTTGCATTTTCCTAGTGAATAGTGAGGCTGAGCATCTCTTCATGTGCTTGTTAGCCTATCATATTTTTTTATAGAGGGATGTCTGTTCAAGTCCTTTACCTATATTTTAATTAAGTTTTAATTGGGTTATTTAATTGGGTACGCATTTTGTTACGAGTTTTTATAGTTAGTCATATATTTTAGACACTAGACCCTTATCAGATATTTTATCTGTAAATCTTTTCTCCCATTCTTTAAGTTGTCTTTTCACTTTCTTGATGTCCTTTCACGAGCAAAGTTTTTAATTTTGATGAAGTCCAATTTATTTGCCTTCTTTTGTTGCTCATGCTTTTGGTGTCATTTCTAAGAATCCATTGCCAAAATATTTTCATCTATGCTTTCTTCTAAGAATTTTATGTTGTTAGCCCTTAATATTTAGGATGTTCATCCATTTGGAGTTGATTTTTGTGCAGTGTGGAATAGGTATCCAATCAACTCCACTTACTGCGAAGACAATTCTTTTCTCCATAGAATGGTCTTGGTGTCTTATCAAAAATAAATTGACCCTAGTGGATGTATGGATTTACAGTCCTGTTCCATTGGTCTATATGTTTATCCTCATGCCAGTACCCATTCTTTTGAGTATTGCAGTTTTACCACAAGGTTTGAAGCTGGAAATGGTAGTCCTATAAGTTTGGTCTTTTTCCATGCTTTTCTGTTAATTCAGGGTCTATTATATTTCCATGTGAATTTTATGATTGGCTTTACTATTTCTGCAAAAAAAAAAAAGGGCCATTTGTGTTATAATAGGAATTGCATTGAATTGTAGATCACTTTGGTTAGTACTGCCATCTTAACAATTATCCTGTCTTCCAATCCATGAATGCAGGGTGTCTTTACATTTATGTAGGTCTTCCTTAATTTCTTTCAGCAATGTCTAATAGTTTGCCATATGCAAGTCTATCACCACCTCAGTTAAATTTATTCCTCTGCATTTAATTCTTCTCTTTTTTTGTTATTGTATGTGCAATTTTTTTTCAAAATACTTGTATAAATTGTTCAACACTGGTGAATAGAAACACATTGATTTTTGCATGTGGGTTTTATACCCTGCACATTTCAATTTCTTTAACAGCTCTAGTAATTTTTTGTAGATTCTTTTAGATTTTAATTATATAGGGTCATATAATCTGGAAATACATGGTTTTGCTTCTTCTTTGTTAATTTGGATGCCTTTTATGTATATTTTTGCATAGTGTCTATGGCGCGAAACTCCAGTGCTATGGTGAATAACAGTGGTGAAAGCAGGCATCCTTCCCTTGTTCCTCATCTTAGGGAGAAAGTTTTCAGTCTTTAATCATTGAGTATGATATTAGCTATGACTTTTTCATAAGTACCCTTTATTAAGTTCAGGATGTTCCCTCTATTTCCATCTTTCTGTCTGTTTTTATCATAAAAGTTATTGAATTTTGTCAAAGGCTTTTTCTGGGTCAATTGAAATGATCATGACATTTTCTTTTGTTTCTTTAATGTAGCATATTACATTTATTGATTTTCTTATGTTGAACTAACTTTGCATTCTGGGGGAAAATTCCACTTTGTCATGAACTGTAACAAATTTAATATTCTATTGCTTCTCAGTCTGCTAATATTGTGCTGAAGTGTTTTCCATCTATATTCATATAGAATATTGGTATGTGGTTCTATTTTCTTGTGGTGAATTTGTCTGGTTTGGTAACAGGGTAATGAGTTTTGTATCAAATTAATGAGATAAGAAGTGCTCCCTCTTCTTCTGTTTTTCCAGAGGCTTTGATGAGGATTGATGTTAATTATTCTACAAAAATTTGGTATATGTCAACAATGAAGCCATCTGTTCCTGGACTTTTCTTTGTGCTAAAGTTTTTTTTTGTATGCTGTGTGGCGGGGTCACATGTCATTATCTTTCCATGTGAGTATCCCATTATTGCAGCTCCATTTGTTGATTTTTCTTTTGTATTGTTTGTCTTTGCTTATTTGTTTGATTTTTGGGAAATGCATGGATTGGGAATCAATCCCGAGTCTCCTGCATGACAGGCAAGTATTCTACCACTGAACTGCTCTTACACCCCCTGTTGTGAACTTTCTGATTACTGATTCAATGTCTTTAATTATTACAGGTCTGTTGACTCTCCTGGAGTCAGGTAATTTGGTAATTTTGTGATTGTATGAATTTTTCCATTTCAACTACGTAATCAAATTTCTTGTTGTACCATTGTTTACAGGATCCACTTGTAATCCTTTTTCTTTCTATGGATCTGTAGTTTATGTCCCCATTTTTATTTCTGATTTTTTTGTCATTTACATCCTCTCTAGTTCTTTTTTTTTTCTTTTATTGGTCTCACTAAAGATTTGTAAATTTTGTTGATCTTCTCAAATAATCAATTTTAGCTTCATTGATTCTTTCTTTGGGTTTTCTATTCTCTCAGTGTCTCCACTCTAATCTTTATTATTTCCTTCTTTTCTCTGGATTTTTTCTTAGTTTATCTTCTCTTTCTGGTTGCTTACTTTGTAGATTAAGGTTATTGATTTGAGTTCTTTTTTCTTTTTTGATCTAGTCATTTATTGCTAAAAATGTATCTCTGAGCAATGCTTTCACTGTACCCATAATTTGGATATTTTGTGTCTTCATTTTTATCTTTAATTATTTTCTAATGCCTCAGCTTTTGTTTACATGGAAATGTCTTAATTTCTCTTTTATTTTTGAATGATAACTTTTATGGATATAAAATTCTTGTTTGACAATGTTTTGATTTGTTTGTTTGTTTGTTTGGAACTCCAAAAAATGCCTTCTTGCCTCTATTGTTTCAGATGAGAAATATTCTATTTATCTTATTGAGTAACCCTTGTATGTGATGAATGATTCTCTTAATGCTTTCAAGATTCTCTCTGTGGTTTGCTTTTGACACTTTTATTGTAATGTTTCTCAGTGTGGATCTCTTTGTATTTATTCTTTTTGGTAGTTTTTGAGCTTCTGAAACATGTAGATTCATGTCATTTATCAAATTTGGAAACATTTCAGCCATTATTTTTTTAATATTCATTCTTCTTCTTTTTCTTTCTCTCTCCTTCTTTAATACTCATTATCTTTATGTAAGTATACTCAAAGGTATCCCACAAGTTTCTGAGTCTCTACTCATTTTTAATTAATTCCTTTTTGTATATGCTCTTCAGACTGGATAATTTCAATTGACTAATCTTCAGGCTTACTTATTCTTTCTTTTACCTGCTCAGTACTGTTATTTAAGTCCTCTTATGAGTTTTTCATTTATTTTATTATTTTTTATTAATTTTTTTAATCAATTATTTTTCAGGTCCAATTTTTTGGGGTTTCTTTTTAATAATTTTTTCTATTGATAGTCTATATATTCACACATCATTTTTCTGGTTTTATTTAGTTTTGCTTCCATGGCTTCCTTTTAGCTCGAATATCTTTGCTCATATTTAATACAGTTGATTTAAAGTCATAGCCTGTTAAGTCCAATGCCTGTGCTTCCTCAAGGTGAATTTCATGAATGAGCCACATTTTCTTGCATCTCTCATACACTATAATTTCTTGTTTAAAAGCTAAAAATTTGAATATCGCAATTTAGTACCTCCTCCCCATCTTAAGGGTTAGTATTATTGCTGGCTATAGGGTGTAGCTGTTATTTTTTAGCGACTTTCTAACTAATTCTGTAAAGTTTGTATTATTTTTAATGGTGTGGTCTCTGAAGTTTTTATTCATTTGCCTTTTGGTCAGTTAGTGTTATTACAGTGATATCTTTGACTATCAGGGGGGAAAAGAAATATGGAGAGAGGAGGAATGAAAGAAGAACATGAACAAATGACTTCTCCCAATCTTTATAGATTATTTTTTTGATAGACGCTCATTTCATACTTATCCAGGCTACTTACAACTGTGCCTTAGACTTCATTTCCTGCCTGCACTCGCCTATAAATCAGCCAGAAGTAACATTTAAGAGACGTGACATTTTTTTCTGAGCATGTATACAGCTTGGGCATGTGTGTAAATTACGAATTCTCAAAATACACAGGCAATTTTAATGCATTTATTTCCTATAGAAACTCTCTTAGAATTTCCTCCCAGGTTTGCAGCACTCCTCTGTATGCATCAACTGTAATATTTTTTCCCAAGTGACTCTGGATTGTCTCTTTGCTTTAAAATGTTTTTGAGGAATGCTTGCCACTTTTCTGTTGAGTGAGTTTTGAGTCAGGTGAAACAAAGACAACCACCGTGCATCAGTCTTCCAGGTAGACCCCAGATACGTAAGAAGAGATATACAGTTCTTGATGAGTAAAGTTTGTTTTGCTCCTTCCAGAACCAATTATCAGGGTCCCACACAGGGGATGTATCTTCAAAACAACTGCAGAACCAGGGATGATCATGGGGCAATGGCAAATTAAAGTAACATAAAGCTTTCTTACCATTTTTAGTTGCCTTTTTCCTTTTGCACCATATGCTTAGTTGTTGTAAATCTTTGACTGTTTTCCAGATTTCTGACAAATTTAATTCTTATTTCAATGTCTGTGTGGATAGATGAGCCCCTGCACCAATGTACACCACTACTTTCCCTGACATCCTCCCCTTCTCTCAATTTCATATGTATTTTCTCTTTCCTGTTATTCTACCGCCCAATCCAGTTTAAAACTCATTAAATATACTGTTTTATTTTAAACTGTTCCCTCCTTTTGTGCATAAGTTTCTCACAATGTTTGGGAAGTAAAATTACGAACTCATTCACTTGTTTACTCATTCAGTTACTCATACCTCTTTCATTCATTTATACATCCAACATATATTTATTGTTCACTTATAAAGTCCCTGTTCTAGTTTGCTAGCCACCAGAATGTGATGTACCAGTAATGGAATGGCCTTTGTAAAGGGGAATTCACTAAGTTGCAAATTTACAGCCTGAGACCATGAGAATGTACCAATTAAAGTAAGTCTATAAAAATGTCCAAATTAAGGCGCCAACAAGAGATTACCTTTACTCAAGAAAGACCAATGAAGTTCAGGGTTTCTCTCTCAACTAGAAAGGCACATGGAGAGCATGGTGATGTCTGCTAGCTTTCTCTCCAGGCTTCTTGTTTCGTGAAGCTCCGTGGGAGCATTTTCCTTCTTCATCTCCAAAGGTCTCTGGCTGCATGGACTCTGGTAGTTTTTCTAGCTATCTTATAGATATCTTCTCTCCAAAATGCTGCCTCTTTTAAAGATTTCCAGGAAACTAATCAAAACCCACCTGGAATGGATGGAGTCACATCTCCATCTAATCAAAAGTTATTACCCACAATTTTATGAATCACATCTCTGCAGAGATAATCTTATCAAGTTTCCAATCTATAGTATTAAAAGAAATGGTTGCTCCCCAAGATTGGATAGGGATTAAAAGAAATGGTTGATCCCCAAGATTGGATCAGGATTAAAACATGGCTTTTCCAGGGTTCATAATCCTTTCAAACCAGCACAGTCCCTCACACAGCTTTTGGACCTACTTATGCAGTAATGAAAAAAATATTAAATCCATTCTCTCATACAGTTTATGTTGTGCATGGGGAAAACAAAACTACAAGCCAGGTAGTGAGAAATACTAAGAAGAAAAATAAAACAAAATAGGATTTGGCTAGTGATTATTGGGTCAAAGATACGACTCTATGGAATGATATCATCTGACCAAAAACCTAAATGCAGCAGAGAGAACAATGTGATATACGAGTGTGCAAATAAATCACTCATTTATTTGCACACTGTTCAAATATTTTAGAGTTCTATTTCTTTAAAATTTCTACTAAGCGTTGGAGATGAAAATATGAATGAAAGAGTCACCATACTAAAGAAACAGAGTAATAATTTTCATTGTTTTACTTATTAATTTCAAAAATGTTATACAGAATTTATTAACAGAATGATGATCATTGTCCAAAAGAATAAAAAGCATATGAGCTTGAAAAAATTACAGAAAGAGATGTTTTATATATAATTAAAAATTCATGAGGGAGGAAATTATATCATGAGGGAGGAAATTATTCTCATTCCTTTTTTTTTAACCTCTTGGCATTTAAGTTTTTTAGAAAAGCCTCATTAAGTTTTGTTTAAAGGCTGTTATGTAGGATTTTTTGGGGGGGTGGGGTGTGCATGGTCTGGGAAACAAACCTGTGTTATGTAGTTTTGAGTACAGGGATCCATTCTCATGTAGATGTAGTTATTTTTTGCTATTGCTTTTTTCGATTAATTTTTATTTTTTTCTTCCCTTCTATAATGGAATTGCCTTAACAATCTTTCTGAGGCATTCAAAAGAGAAGTACATGCAGGGAGAACTTGGCTATTCTCTTCCCAAGAAACAGGGATTTTGTAATGAGAACACACAGCACAGAGTCTCCTTCAAGGCAGAAGAAGAGCTTATCTTTCCAACTCTGCATGTGAAATGATTCACTCATTAGTAGCATTAGTAGTTCTAAATGTTAGAGAGAGAGTGAGGTGTTAAGGCCACTTATATGATATTTTGTATGTGATGAAAGTGTTTTATGAAATTTTGCATCTTTATGCCTAAAACCACTAAGTAAAATCTGGGCTTATAAACTGTTACTTAAGTGGGTTCCTACAGCTGCAGACTGATTAAAACCCAGCAGGCAAAGCCGTAATAAACAAATACCACCTGCTGCGGAAACAGGTGTTTGTGTCCTCATTTAGAAATCAAACTAACTGAGAGGATGCAGAGGGGCTAGAAGAGACCACTGCTTGGATTACCAGGAGCCTGACATTCTGTAATTCATTGCTCCATGTCCTTGAACTTAACGCTGTGGGTTTTCACATGCCAGGTGAGTTGATGATACCTTGAGGATTAAATTTCAACGCAATTAAGAAGACCTATATCCTCTCTTGGTAGGATTTACCACACTTAATGTCAATATTTTTGTTGTTGTTTTATTATTGACCTCTCCTCACCCTGTACTATGTAGAAATCAATTACAAGACACAAACTATAGATGAAACTTCATGTTACTTATTAATAACAAATGAGAAGAAACTTTATACTTGACAAAGTAAAGAATTTTACATATTGGATAGCAAACATGGAATATAATGTGTGCCATTTAAATATCATTGTGCTATTTAATAGTTTTTTCCTACTTCTTCAAACATATTTTTAACTCACAATTATTCTAGCACACTCATCATTTGATGAAAAGAGAAAAATTTTGCTCTTTGTTTCTAAATCTTTGGCCTCTTTGTATTTCTCTAGATATTATAAATTCATGGAAGTCAATTTTAAATGGTTGAGAAAGTGGAGTCATTGGCAGAGGTTCAATACATTTCAGGGCAAGCACACTTTTCTCAACATGTTTTAAAATTTGTTTTGGTTTTATTTTTGTTTTATGTCAGCTTTTTTGCACTTAAGTTACTTCACTAATATTGTTTCAAGATAAAAAAATGTGGATATAAAACTGCCTTGACTATATAGAAGTGTTATTTGTATATAAAAAGGTTAAGATAGAAGTTTCATTTGCAGTCCATAGGCAATATATACCATATTTCAAGATAAGCTGTTGAGGTACATGTCAAGGACTAGCAAAAGAAGGTAGAGAAGAGGTTTTTTACTCTAAAATCTCCCTGGCCAGGGGATCAAGTAAGGGCTTAAAAAAAACTGCTTTTTGGAGACCAGATGGAATGCTGATTATATATACCCTTAAGTTTTGGAATCACTTGGTAGGATGTATGGATTCCACATGGAAAATAGGAAGGACAAGATGGCTGGTAGCTGCCTTGTGAGCAGAAGAAAGGAGAGGAGAATACCATGGGCAACTTGTCTGTAAAAACTCTATAAAGTGAGCAGAAAGAAGGCCTGTGATGTATACATATAATGGAATTTGTGCAGCTTCAGAAAGGAATGAAGTCATGAGGTGTTCTAGTTTGCTAGCTACCAGAATGCAACACAACAGGGATGGATTGGCTTTCAATAAAAGGGAATTTATTTAGTTAACATATAATTCTTGGAGGAAAGGCAGCTAACTTCAACTGAGGTTCCTTCTTATGTGGGAAAGCACAGGGCGATCTCTGTTGGGCTTCTCTCCTGGCCTCTGAGTTCCAACAACTTTTCCTGGGGCAATTCCTTTCTGCATCTCCGAAGTCCTGGGCTGAGCTGCCAGGGCCGAGATAAGGTGTACTGAGCTGCTTGGCTGTGCTAAATTGAGCTCTCTCATTTAAGCACCAGCCAATTCAGTCAAACATCATTCATTGCAGCAGGCATACCTCCTAGCCAGCTGCAGATGTAATCAGCAACAGATGAGCTTCATGTACCATTGGCTTATGTCCACAGCAACAGAACTAGGCACCTTCATTTGGCCAAGCTGAAACACCTGAATCTAACTACCACATGAGGCATGCAACAAGGTGAATGAACTTTGAGGATATTATGATGAGTGAAATAAGCCAGAAATGGAAGGATGAACTCACTAATATAAACTAACTTTAATGAGCAAACTCTGAGAATTAAATTCAAGACTATAGATTATCATCAGTTATAAGGAGATAGAAAGTGGGCAGAGGTTGGGCAATCAATCATTAATGAGTTCAGAATGTGTGATAAGGCTCATTGTAAATGTACCTACTCACATTTATTCCTGAGTTAAAACTTTTATATCTAAATTGTGAGATGCTGTACTCTTTATGTTTAACCTGATAGTTTCCTGGAACTTTGGATCTTCGTGTTATACCTGAGACTCAGCATTCTGTAACTCTGAAGCTCAGCCAATCTCCATACAGGAACTGCTGAAGAAGCTGAAAAAGAAATCAGACTTCAATTAGAGATATTAATGAAGGTGATCTGGTTAGGACTAAGGTAAATCAGAATACAAAGTAAAGGTTGCTAATGCCTGTGTTCTAAAATTTCAACTTCAGCGTGAGACCAAAGGAAGAAATATTTATTTTGTCTAAAATTTAAATTTTCTGTAGCACACTATCTGATTTAACCTCTCTGGTTAGTTTATGTAAACAACTTAATTGTTTAAATGGAACCTAGAATAGGAAATGGCATCTTGTTACTCTGTACAGGTTATTGTAATACCCTGATACATTCCAGAGGATTTTAGTCAGAAAAAAAAAGAAATGATTTGCAAAGTCCCTTGAGGAATTGGAGAAAAAATGTGAAACTATTGAACTTTCCAACGGGGAAATCCTGATAGCTTTTCAAGCATTACAGTCTGCCATTTAATAAGCCAAACCCTTGATAGTATGGCTTAACCTTTTGAAATTTATTTCTGCAATGATGATGCTAAGCCTATTTATAATTATGCCTAAGAGTCACCCCCAGAGAAACTTTTTGTTTTTCAGATGTGGCCCCTCTCTCTAAGCCAAACTCTGCAAATAAATTCACTACCCTCCCCATTACATGGGACATAACTCCCAGGTTTAATCTCCCTGGAAATGTAGGACATGACTCACAGAGAGAAGCCCGGCCCTGGCATTGTAGAATTGGCAATGCCTTCTTTACCAAAATGGGGAAGATAAATGAAACAAAATAAAGTTGGAATGACTAAGAGATTTCAAACAGAATCAAGCAATCATTCTGAAGGTTACTCTTACGCAAGCTTCAGCAGATATTGCAAATTGCCACAGTATGTCAAGCCTTAACCAACAGTATTCCTGAAAATCCTAAAGAATACCATGGATTTCACCTAAGATTCCTAAAAATTTTACCTATTAACTTTATTTTTTCAGAAATTAAACCTACAGATGTTTCCCCTGCCAGATAAGCCCTGAAACCTGGAGGCGGCAGTCACTTCAAGGACATAAACCAATTTAAGCTCTATCCCCCATAATTTTGACATCCCTTCTCACCATGAAAAAGTTTGAATGGACATTGCCCAGATGTTCCCAAAAAATTAGAGAATAAACAAATAAGAGGGAGGAATTGTAACTGAGAAGTTAGGATTTAACAAATGGTTATGCTATTTACTCATATAACTATTTCTTGGCTACTAGAAACAGTAAAGATCTCTAATATTATTCTGAGATATTGTTATTTTGTTCAGTTTCCTGTAATTCCCCAATAGATTCCAGAGTATTTTGGTAAGAAAATAAAATAATATTTGCAAAGGTCCTTGAGGAACTGAAGGAAAATGTTGAACTATTAAACTTTGCCACCTGGGGAATTCCTTCTATCCTCTTAAACATTAATGACTCCTGAATTAATAAGCCAAGTCCTTGATCTTGAGGGTTGTCTTCAATACTATTATCATATATTCAGTATTAGAATAGCTAGAAGGAAATATCTGAAATTGTTGGACTGTAATCTAGCAGACCTGATCTTTGATGATGATTATATAACTATAGCCTTCATCTTGTGACCAAGTGATTGTAAAAATCTTGTGACGGACACCCCCTGCATCCAGTATATAGGTAGATGAACAATAAAATGAAGGCATGTATGAAGAAACTAGGCTGGGAAAAATGGGGGGATACTCTATATGAACTATGGGCAATAGTTAACAGTACTCCTTTAATAATCTTTCATCAGTTGCAACAAATGTACCTCTGTTAAAAAAAAAAGTAGAATTACAAAAAAAGTACTATAATCAATTGTAACAAATATTCCACAGTAATGCAA